>JAESVK010001055.1:68720-141519 GCA_017140935.1 Hamamelis virginiana
AATCCTAAGCTAAACTAAGAGAAAAACTAAACTAACCTAAGAGAGCCCTAAAAACTAAGTGGGAAAGGTAGAGAGGGGGGCAAACCAGCTGCCAAAAGAGTTTAAATACCCCCCATTAGGGCTACAAAACATGGGGACCAAAAGACAAGAATGCCCTTGCAAAAAGGGCAAATTTCAAGCAACCCGGGGGATTTCCCGCACATAGGGACCGGTACCCCTCTAGGAAGGACCGGTACCCTTTCACTTCTGCAACATGGGGACCGGTACCCCTCTAGGAGGGACCGGTACCCCCTGCTGAAAAGCCAAAACTGCTCTATTTTGCCTTGCGAAAACCTCTGACTTTAAATGGTCATATCTCTCTCGTCCGAAGTCGGATTTTGACGTTCTTTATATGCACGTGAAGCTTGAGAAGTCTTCTTTCCAACCATGGTGGTCTCATTGTCCAATTCAATTTGGAGAGAAACAGGTTTCCAAAATGTCCAGATTGGTCGCTTTTTGCACTTCATGACTTCGTTTGCCCATATCTCCAAAACCACTTGGCATTTAGCTTTGAAACTTGATATGTGGCATCTAGACACACTTAGAAGTATGTTCTATAAGTCCCATGACCTTTGAAGACTTCCAAGGCTTGACTCTAACCTCTCACTTTGCATGCAAAAAGCATCCATTTTAGCGCATTCAACCTGCAAGGGCTCAAAAACAGCAAAAGAATCAAACACACCTATTTACAATAATAAATGGCTCAAGTATGTACAAAATGATGGGAATAATGCAATGAAAGTATGCAATATTATGGTGGAATCAATATGTTGCTAGATGTCACTCATGACCAGTGAAAGCCTATTGATAAAGTGTTATCAATGAGGGCAAAATTGGAATCGTTCCAATTGAACCTTAAAATAGAAAGTTTCTATTTTTAGGAGACATAGAGATGTCCCTGTCCACTGCTAGGTTAGGGTGAACCCAAAGGGTCACACACAATAGAGTGTAAGTGAGTTTCTTGAACTTGTGGGAGGGGAATTCTATCTTTGAAATATGTTTGACTTTAATTATTAATGGTTAATTAGTTAAAAGTCAATCATAACCAAGAATAGGATTACTCTATACAAGGATGTTTGGTCATGCTAGCACTAGTAACCAAACACTCCTTAAAGAGGAGAAAGTCTATAAATAAGAAGATGAAAGGTTCTGTGAATAACAAGCCATGGATTCGCAGCGGAAGAGGTAAAACAAAAACTTTTTCATTTTATAAAATTAATCCATGTTCACAAACCATCAAGAATCGATTCAAGCATCGGGTCATGTATATAATCAAACACATATAATCAACATAAATAAACCTTACTTGATTGTGTTCTTCAATGTAGCTTTCCTTCGAGTTTCAAACGGATGAAACCTCCAAAGCGTATCCACACGAGAGTAAAATCCCTTAAGCTTTCTAGTCTTTCACAGTACTTTTTGAGCAAGCTAGAATGGAGAGGGAGAGGAGAGAGAGAATTTGGCCCCTAGGGTTACTCTTAACCCTAGAGTGTGTAAACACTGATATTTATAGACTTTCTCCTCTTTAGGGGTGTTTGGTTACTAGTGCTAGCATGACCAAACATCCTTGAATAGAGTAATCCTATTCTTAGTTAATTTTGACTTTTAATTAATTAACCTTTAATAATCAAAATCAAACTTAACTCAAAGACAGGATTCCCCTCTCACAAGTTTAAGGAACTCACTTACTCTCTATTGTGTGTGACCCTTTGGGTTCACCCTAACCTAGCAGTGGACAAGGACATCTCTATGTCTCCTAAAAATAGAAACTTTCTATTTTAAGGTTCAATTGGAACGATTCCAATTTTGCCCTCATTGATAACACTTTATCAATAGGCTTTCACTGGTCATGAGTGACATCTAGCAACATATCATGACATACCCTAGGTTTAGGTGAATAGTAGAACTATGTGAACCCTTCATGTTATTTAATCCTTCATCCCCTAATGTCACAGTTAAGATAATAGGTATGGTTTTAGTCAAACCCTATCTTAACAACTTGATATCTATCCCACAAAATATAATCTCAATAAGGCAAACGCAGTGAAACACTTTTCACTGTTTACCTATCACTCTGGCCAGAGGTTCCCTTTGAGAATTATCTTTGTGAACTTATCCTGACATTCTCTCTCATATACCTGAGAGTGATGATCCCTTATTGCACACTCATCCATCTTCATGCATAACTCATTAGAGCCAATAAGCACCGATTACAACCTTATGGATAAGGCCGTACAAGATACTATCAAAATCTAGCAATCTATGCAGAAGACAGCTATGGTGTCTCAGGTCTAAGGACTACCAAATAAATGGACATAACACTAGAATATTCCTTTGACAGAACTACCATAGGAATACTCTTTGTAGATCATGTTCAGTGTACATATTCTCTAATATGCACCCACAGATTAACCTAAGTGTCACTACACTGATAGGAAAGACTACCTATCGTTCATAGGAGTTGGTTTAAATCTGTGCTACTCTTTAAACGGTTAATTAAATATCCACTTTAATAAACCTTTGAGTAGGAACTCTTTTAGAATAAATGTATATGAGAAATATCAGTCTCTCTATCTCAACACCTTGAGATGCATATCTCTCTTATCATTTATTCATGGACCTCATCATATATGTTAGAACATATTAGATAAGTTATACCTTCCATATATTATGATAATATGAAACTTAATATACCCTTTAGGATTGGTTTTAGGGCATACTTCTAACAGAAGATAGGGAACCCTAAATAGCAAGCATCACATTCTAAGGTTCTCACTCTCCCTAGCCGTTTCTCTCTCCTCTCTCCCTCTCCAAGCTAGTTTTTCACAAGGTGTTATGGAGGACTAGAAGGTTCAAGGAGTCTTGCACTTGTGTGGATACTTTTGGAGGTTTCATCGTTTTGAAACTCGAAGGAAAGCTACTTCGCAAGGATTTACAAGTAAGTATATTTATTGTTTTTAAATATATGTTCTTGTATTATTTAATACATAACCCTATGCTTGAATCGATTCTTGAAGGTTGTGTATATGGATTGTTTTCATAAAAAAGAAAAATTTTGTTTTCTACTTCCGCTGCGAATCCATGTTTTTGACACAATCTTTCAATATGAACACAACTAATTCCTATTATGCATTCTAGGCATGAAATGAATCCTAAACATGCTCCTAACAAGACACGATTAAAGTAATGACATAAACCTAAACTATTAACATGCATCCTTCAAACTTATCCTAACATGGTAACAAGACTCAAAAAGATGGATTAATATGCTTTCCTAACTTTAAGAAAATAACATGCATGAAACTAATATATTATCATATATTCTAGACATAAAATAAATCCTAATACTAATATAGTATGATCATGGAATGAGAATAAAAGAATAAGAATGAAAGGAAGGAACAAAGAGAGATATGCAAACTTTTATCCTAGCAAAAACTAATTCCTATTATTAATCCCTATCATTTATATTAGAATAATATGAAAACCTATTCTAAATACTTAATACTAACACAATATAGACATAGAAGAGAAGAAGAAGAAGAAGAGGAGGAGAAGAAATACAAAACTTTAAACAAACTATAAAACTCTACTAACCTTTTTGTTTCCTTCTCTCTTGCTCCAAGCCTTCTCCTCAAGCTCCAAGGACTCCAAGGACCTCAAGGACTTTAAAACTTAAGCTAGAGTGTTATGGGGGAAGCTTGTGCAATTGCTCAAGCCTCTACTCTCTAAGCTAGCTCTCTAAAGCTTATTTTGTGTGTTACAACTGATTTCAGAGCCCTCTATTTATAGGGAGGCCTAAGTTTGATCAATGGCTGAGTTTAAATCTCTTAGGAATGATCCAAGGGCTCTAAACCAATCTTTCAAGGTGTTTGAACTCATCCCAAAGTCCCCATGGCCGAACTGGACACATGGCAGGGCTTGGAAGAGTCCTGGGCAGAAATAACACTGAAAATTAGCAGTTATTGGCTAAAAAGATCGACGACCATCCACCTTGGGACGGTTGGCCATCCTTCATGGATGGTTGGCCGTCCCTTGGTGGACGGTCATCCATCCCCCATGCCATTTTTGCCCTATGTGGGCCTATCTCAGCCCGTTTTGACCAGGTTTTGGCTTTTTTCGGCTTTTCGGGCCCGTTTTAAGTCCAAATTTGACGATTCAAGCGCTGAAATGATCGTGATTCAATTCTCCATGTTTTAATAAGTGTTTGAAGTGAAAATGCATTAACTAAGGTCAAAGTTTTAGGGAAAATTAGACCGATTAGCTGTTTAGGGCCTGTCGGGCCCAAATTAGGGTTTTGAAATCTGCTAACCGATTGCTTTCGAAATCATTTCTTATTCTCGAAACAAGTCTTAAAATGTTTTAGGAAAGTGTTTTGAAGCCTTTGAAGGCTTTGGTTTGATAAAAATATCGAATCCCGGTCGCTTCCGGTCGAAACCCTAATCTGGGCTTAAAAGGGCCTTTTGAGCCTTAAGAGCCAATCATGAGCCAGAAGGCTCCACAGACCTTGCCACTGATCAACTTAGCTACCAAACACACTTTACATATCTATGCCAAAGTCTCGAGACCATTCGAGACAAGATCGACAGTCATTCAGGATTTTTGTGATTCAAAGGACAGTACTGCCCTTCAAGTCACAAAAGACCTTATTTTCTATCAAGCCTGGCTCAGAATGCCATGGAATTTTGCAGGGATGTTCCTAGACTCTCTAAAAACTAAATGCAAAAAGAACCAACTCAATCTGACCTAAAAACCTACATGTGATAATGATCTTTATCTAATTTCCCACAAGGGTAAAACTGGGAACGTAGGGTTTTGACACCCTATTTTATCTCTAAACACAGACAACCATACATGACCATACTCATGGTCAAAAATTGATGTCTACAGAGTTATGATGTGATTCTTTTTAAATGAGATTTAAAAGAATTTTATTATTGTTATAAGATAATAATAATAATAATATGACTTAATTAATTATATGCCATTGCCATTGTTACCTTTATTTTGTTTTAGCTTTTATTTATGCAATGTGATTGTATAACTGTGAATGGATGATTATGGACTAAAGTCCAATTAAATAAGATGTGATTGGCCACGTTAGATGTGAATGGTTTATTTATTGGGATTGTATTTAAAGTAGTTTAAATAAGGTGATATAATTAATTTGGGGCTTGCATGCCTCTTTCCCTCTCTATTCCAATGTATTTATCTTTCTCCTAAATCCCCTTCTTTCTTTTATTTAAATTGTAATAATTGATTCAAGAAGGCGAGTGGTGGACCCAAGATACATGGTAGAGTCTTGTACGAGAGGAAAAGCAAGGACTTGAGAAGGACTTGAAGATGACTGCAAGATCTTGAGAAGTTTTTTGTTTGTCATTATGTAATCATTACATAGGTTTTAATTACGTCACCCAACCCTCACAATAGACCTAGGGTTCATCTTAATGGATCAAAGAATGAACCCACCCTTAAAAGTCCATAATCAATCCAAGGCCCATTTATATATGTGATGTATGCTTGTTATGGCCTAGACTTTATTTATTATATGTTTGAGATGAATCCACCATAACTTCTAGGAGGACAATGGGAGGATAATCAAGAACTAATAATAAAGATTAGTCTGAACTTATTATATATGTGCGATATATGTGTGATGCATGTGGTGTATGTTTATTTAGAAATGAGACCTTTTACAAAAACCCATTTATTTCAAAATTAAGTTGTAAAGAAGAGGCCTTGGGCTTTATCCTAGCCTCCCACCATTACATGGTAGGTGGATTCTTGTGGTGGATATGTTTGGCTGCAGATATGCGGGAACATGTTCATCATAATGGTTCATACTACTTTGTTTGAATATTGGATATCATGAGGTGCGAAAATGGTACATCCCAAGAACCTATTATGTGAGATGTGCATCATTAGATTGACCATACTCATGTGAATGGTGGGTGTGACTTAACTAAATTGTACTATCTAAGAACCTATTACGTGAAGATACTACATTTAGAGGCTAAAAGACGATTGGAACTTACTTAGAGAAGCATTAGGATAAGAGTTATCCACTCATTAAGGGTTAGTATCCAAGAACCTATTATGTGAGGATTACTAATTCTTAGTGGGACCCAATCCCTACTAAGGAAATTCAATGTTGAAATTCCCGAGTCTCATCTAAGGAAGTATGATATTTGAATTAAATAGTGGGAGGTACCATAAAACTTAAAAACCAAAAAGTTTTTGTGGTTTAATAATATGAAATTTACATTTGTTATTTTCTGTTATAGATGGCTCCAATAAACCCATGATCTAGAATTCTTGATGACAACTGTCTGTCTGGTCCAAATTTCAATGATTGGATTAGAAATCTGAAAATTATTTTAGCCACTGATAAGATTGACTATGTTATAAAATTCCCACGCCCCAATGCTTTGCCGGAGGAGGCATCTGAAGAGGAGAGAGACACTTATAACAAGTGGCTCGAGCATGATGTGCATGTGAGATGCTATATGATGACATTAATGACCAATGAGCTACAAAGACAACATGAGGTCATTGATCGTGCATATGTGATCCTCCTAAATTTTAAGGAGTTGTATGAATCACAGAGCAGGATTGTAAGGTAAAATACTGTTGGTGAACTCTTCTCAAGTAAAATGGTGGAAGGGACATCAATTAATGAGTATTGCCTCAAGATGATCCGGAACATCCACCCTCTTCATGATCTAGGTGTCAAGATCATTTCACAAATAAGTACTGATATTCTGTTTCACTCTCTTCCTTCAAGTTTCAAACAATTCATTATGAAATTTCACATGTCTGATGTGAATGATAAAGTTACTTTAACTGACTTGATGAATATATTGATAACTGCTGAGGAAACCTTGAAAAGGGACACCAAAGGGAATGTTTTGGTTATTGACAAGGCTTCAACTTCTAAAACCAAGCCTAAGGGCAAGGGAAAGAAGAAGAAGAAGTCCAATGTTAAGCCAAAAGGAGGCATAAATAAAAATGATACAAAAGGAAAGTGTTTCCACTGCGGTAAGACTGGTCATTGGAAAAGAAACTGCAAGAAGTACCTAGCTTTTTTGAAGAATGGTTCTTCTGATGGTACGTCCTATTCTTTATTCTTTTACTAATTAAGAATTAGTATTTTGCTTATGGTATGTGATACCTGATTTTGTTTTTCTTATACAATGTGATTGTATGTAGGAGACAAAGGGAAGCAAAAGGTCGAGTAGACATCGAGCTTTCTATGTTGGAAAGGATCAAGAGTTGCTGCCTTTGATATTGAAGCTTGATTCTTGATTAGTTTATTTAGATTTTAAAGAAATCTTATTATCATTGCCAGTTGTAATAAATACTTCTTTTGAAGTTTTATTTAGTTTTGAATACTTTGTTTATTTAAAACAGTTTATCTATGATATTTAATATTTTAGATTATATCTGGAAATTGAATTAAAGTTCTTTAATCTTTATGAATATATTCAATAAACATAAATAATAGTATATGATGATTCAAACTATAAAGGATCACATTAATAAATGAATGAGATTCATTAATTAATATGAACCCATTACCTTATTGAATAAGGAAGTTAAAAGGATAATACATGGGATGTATATACCTTATATTTTAGTTTGAATAATTCATATCACTAATGGACCTTAAACACATCAAACAAAATAGTTTAAAGAATATTTGAATTATGAGATATTTCGAATAAACTTTAAAAGTAAGTTTTCCTAAATAAAGAGTTATTGGAAAACAATGTTTTCACAGTGGTTGAGGACCATGCCTTACTGAAACATCGAAAAGGAACTTTATGTTATTAAAAGATTTAATACATAAAATACATTGTTTCAAAAGGGATAGTGGGAGCAATAAAGTCATCATTTTATTATTGTTTATTTTTTATGAAGTACATATTTTAAAATACTAGCATAGTAGTATGAATTCTATAATCGCTATACGAATTCAAATCCTTTAAAATTAGATTTTATGGGAATTACATATGAGCAAGATATTTGAGAAATATGAGACTCATACAATAATAAATTATGTACTCGAATTAATATCATAAATGCCACAAGTAGTTGTTAGCAGATATTGACTATTGATTCGGAATACGGATTCTGAATAGAAACAAGTATATTATTAAAAGAGTTTAAGAATGAGATACTTATATACAAAGATATTATATAAGGGATGTCATTTACAAATTGCCTAAAGGAATGCCTAGTATAATATGTTTTCTTTCGAAAACACAGGTCTCATTTGCTAGGACATCAGAGTAGGCAACGGAATTTTAGTTTAATTACTTTTATTGAAAATAATAATTTGCAAAACTTGTTTGCATGTGATCTTCTTTGCTATAACACCTTGTGAGTGTTAGAAGCCTTGTCCTACGAAGACTAGTATACGATACTATGGTGATTGGCTTTAGTGTAAGTGGGAGATTGTTAGAGATATGCCCTAAAACCAATCCTAAAGAGCATATTAGTTCCATATTATATTAATTAGAAGGTATAAATTGTATTGTATATTTAAATATATATATGAAAAAGTCCGTGAATGAATGAAAAGAGAAATATACATCTCAAGTTGTAGAGATAGAGAGACTGATATTTCTCATAAACATTTATTATAAAGAGTTCCTACCCATAGGTTTATTAAAGTGGACCTTTTATAAACCACTAAGAGTAACACAGATTTAAACTAACTCCAATGGGAGGATAGGTAGTTTTTCCTATCAGTGTAGTGACACTATAGTTAATCTGTGGGTGCATGTTAGAGAACATGCACACTGAACATAATCTGCAAGAATATTCCTATGGAGATAAAGTCAAAGGAATGTTCTTTTGTTACGTCCATTTATTTGGTAGTCCTTAGACCTGAGACACCATAGCTGTCTTATGCATGAGTTGTTAGGGTTTGATAGTATCTCGTATAGCCTTAACCATCAGGATGTAATCGGTACTCATTGGCTCTAATAAGTTATACATGGAGATAAATGAGTGTGCAATAAGGAATCACCACTCTCACTTTGATGAGAGAGAATGTCAGGGTTAGTTCACAAAGATAAATCTCAGTTTGAATCTCTGGCTAGAGTGATAGGTGAACTGTGAAAGTGTTTCATCGGGTTCATCTTATTGAGATTATACTTTGTGGAACATATAACAAGAAGTTAAGATAAGGGTTTTGACTTATAACCATACCCTGATTATCTTAACAGTGACATTAGGAGATGAATGATTAAGTAACATGAAGGGTTCATATAGTTCTACTAGTCACCCACACCTAGGGTACGTCATGATATGTTGCTAGACGTCACTTATGACTAGTGAAGGCCTAATGGTAAGTGTAATCATTAAGGGCAAAATTAAAATTATTCCGATTGAACCATAAATAGAAAGTTTATATTTTGGGAACATGAGATGTCTTGGTCCACTACTAGGTTGGGGTGAACCCAATGGATCACACACATAAAGAGCATAAGTGAGTCTCTTGAATTAAAGAGAGATGGGGAATATTCTAATTTATAATTAGCATGGGCTTTATTATTAAGAGTTAATAATTAAAGAGTTAATTAATAAATAAGAATACTATTAAATAGAAACCCTAGTGGTTCTCTATAAATAGATGATGAAAGGTCATAAGTAGCAATCAAGCCACCTACCATCAAAAAGAGAATAGGGGCAAAATAGAAGAGAAAATAAAACACCCTAGGGCCGTGAGCCACGAAGGGGATTATTGCTCTCCCAATTTCGTGCTCTCTCTCTCTCTCCCCTCTCCTAGCTTGATTCTTCTAAGTATTGTGAAGCTTCAAGGGTTCAAGGGATTTTTTGCTTGTGTGGATACCGTTGGAGGCTTTATACTTTTGGAGCTAGGATTCGATAATCGCTAAAACAAAAGAGGTTCAAGTAAGTATGCATTTAAGTTGTTTAAATTCATTCTTAGTTTGTAAAATCATGATCTGATGCTTAATCGAAATCCTACTGGATTTTGATGGAGGATTCAGTTCTTTTTAAAAATTTTATTGCAAGTCTTCTGCTGCAAATCCCTTCCATCGATTTCCTTTCAAATAGTTTCTTGGCATGCACAATTTTCGCACCTCATGATATCCTATATGTAATAAGATAGTATGAACCCTCAGGATGGACATGTTCCCACATATCTGCGGCCAAACATATCCACCACAAGAATCCACCTACCTTATAATGGTGGGAGGCTAGGATAAAGCACCCGTATGCCTTTTCCTTACGATTTAATTTTGAGAATGAGGGGTTTTTAGGTCTCATCAGATTAATCATACATCACGTGCAAGAATTATATATCACATATATAAATGTTAACCATTCCTTATTATTAGTACTTTAATGATACTCCCACTATCCTCAAAGGAACGGGACACTGTCATCAAAGATATATAATAATATGGTTAATGGGCCCCTAAATCATACATCTAACATATATATGGGCCAAATGGAAAGATTATGGACTTTTAGGTTTGGCCCAACTAGAGCCATTAGCTGAGCTCTAGGTCTAATGTGGGTATTGTGATCATAATTTTAATATGTAATAATTACATAAAAGAAAATATCTTCAATAAGTCTTCTCTTTATCCTCCCACTGCTCCATGCATCATCGGGTCCACCACGTACCTTCTCTCAATCTTCAATGTACATTTACAATAAATAAAGAAAGAATATAAAGGATAAAGGGAATACATTTGAGAGGAAGGGGAACACACGCAAGCCTTAATTAAAATTACATCACCAATAATTTAAACAACTTTAAATTACAACCCATAAAAGAAACACATCGTATGCGGCCAATCTCATCTCATTTAATTGGTTTTTAAGTCCATAATCTTCCATTATTCATTATACAATCTAATTGCATAATATAAAGCAATAAAGGAACAAGTAATAAATAGCAATGGCATATATTTAAAAAACATTTTTTATTCTATTTAACATCTCATGAAAATAGAATCAAATTTTAATCGCATTAAAATCAAGTAACACTTTACTTTTAGTGTTTTCTCAAAACACTAAGAATCTGCCCCTATTTTGCAATAATTATTTGCCTCATTTAAAACAACTTTAAAAATGTGAGAACACTTCATTTCACTAGGATTTTCAGTGCTCTTTCCAATGGTATGGGTCTCGTTTAGTGATTCCAACGTTTGATATCACTTTAAAGCGTTTTGCGATTGTAACTCCAATCTTGGACAGATTTGAGTATTAGTCACAAAATGCTTAGTACAGCCTATATAGATCAAAATAAATCATAGGAACCATTCCTACATTTAGTTAAGACCTTATATTAGTGAAGTTGACAAGTGGCTTGTTGTAAAAACCATTAGAAACAATTTATAATGAATTTACAACATTGTATAAGTTGAACTCCAAGAGGATTAGGGTTAGGGTTTCAAAATTTTCATTATTCCAAGATTTGTAAGAATCAAATATAATTAAATCCAAATTAGGGTTTCATAAATCCCAATCAAGTCATCCATAATTAGGGTTTCCATAATTAAAAAGATTCAAATCTACATGATCTTGACAATCAAGAAAGTGTAGAATAAGAAATTTTATAAAACATGGAAACTTAACTAAATAAATATTGGGTTTCTTAAACTCCAATATGCAGCCACTTTATATTAATTAATCAAATTAATTAACATTAAATCAATTCACTATAACCTAATTAACATCATATAATAAATTAGAAAATAGGGAAGAACATTAATCATATTAGGGTTTCAAGATTCGTAAAGAATCATGGTTACGGTTCTAAAGAACCCAATCTCCCTCACCATCAAGTCGCCACTTTAGGGTTGTTCAAACCCTTAGAGGCCGAAACTTGCTAGGGTTAATAAACCCATGTAGTCGAAACTAACTAGGGTGTAAAACCCCTCAAGGCAGTAACATGCTAGGGTTTCAAAAACCCATATTGCTGAAACAAGCTAGGGTTTCTTACCCTAGTTGCCGAATTCCATTAGGGGTTTTAAACCCTATGTGCAGCCCCATATTTTCATCCATTGTTAGGGTATTACAAAACCCCAGGAGCCAAGAATTAAAACAAAACATAAAGGTTCAAGAACCCTAGGGTCGAAACTTACATTGAGGGTTTTCTCAAAACCTATTTAATTAAAACAAGTTTCAAATACATGCCTAGCATTGCCATTCATTATTCAAATCATGGTTTGAGTTGGCTCTGATACCACTGAAAGAATGCCATTTAGAAAATGCATCGGAACGTGAAAAACAAAACTTTTTCTTGGCATTCATCCCAAGGATGATCTCAAACGATGAAACGAATCAAACTATTAATTCACAAGAATCAAAAGCTTACTTGTAGTTCCTTTGCGATGTGAATCCCTTCAATCCCACGAGCTCCAAAGCGTATGTAAGCCTCCAATGAAAGTCCACATGAACACAAGACTCCACAATTGCCTTGAACCTCCACAACTCTTGAGGAGAACCAAGCTTAGAGAGGGAGAAGGAGAAAACGACTAGGAGAAAGAAGGAGCACACTAGGGCCGGCTCCTTGGGGTTCTCTCTAGGGTTTTTCTCTTCTCTTATAATGATGAATGACTTAGTGCTAGCATTGACCCATCACTATGCTTTTATATAAAATATTTCCCTTAATTATAAATTGACCCTCTCTTATTAACTATTAATAAATAGGGTCAAAGATTATAATTAATTGGAATATTCCCATCTCTTCAAATTGTGAAATGTATGTGACCCATTGGGTTCATTCCAACCTAATAGTGGCAGGGGACATTGCATGTCTCCCAAAATAGAAACTTTCTATTTTTAGGTTTGATGGGAACAATTCCAATATTGCCCTTAATGATAACTTTTATCATTAGGCCTTTACTAGTCATGAGTGACATCTAGCAACATATCATGACGTACCCTAGGTGTGGGTGAATATACTTGTATAAATGAACCCTTTGTGTAAATTGTTAGCCTATAAGGTTCCAATCCAGCATATGTTTTATGGTTTTAATAATAACAAACATTTGCCGCTGCGTTATCCAAATATCTTGTGCTTAAATGTTAAATTTGTAAGACAGATTTTCAAGAAAGACAGGAGCAAACAAATGGACAACAAAATCCATGAATTGGAGGCTCAAGAGTTGAAGATGTTACTATTCCCAGAAAAATGTTTTTCCCTATGAAAAATTTGGCTAAGTATGAAAAATGAATTTTTGATATACTAAGTTTTGCAAAATAATTTTTGGCGATAATTGATCCCTATATACTCTCATTAACTGAGTACAGCCTTAAGGGAGCTTTTATAGGTGGTATATAATACCCTACTCGATAGATCAATTTTTTACACTGTTGACGAAAATTATTTTTTGTACTAAAATTGATTTTTTACATTTTGATTTATTGGGAATTTGATTTTCTAGCATTTTCCATTGAATCCAAATGGGGGGTACTTCCTTATTTATATTGTAAACTTAAGTAAATGAAAGTAAAAGTAATTAAAAGTAAAATGCAACCATTTACTTAAATGTTTATATGTAAATAAGTGTTCTGCAGGAATAGTTGGCAGGTTGCTGGTGGAGTAATTGTCAAAGCTGCTGCTGAAACATTTGACATTGTGAATGCTGATTCAAACATGGCTGCACCTCCAAACGGATTTGTTGCATTTTTCAAACCAGTTTGAATCTGCAGATTGCCAAGACGCTCCTCCTAGACGCTCCAACGTATAGCTGATTTCTAAGGCTATAAATACACTTGCCATGAAGTTTAATTGAAAATCCAATTATATACACTATTGCAGTTTACAAGTGTTCATCATTCTTGAGTGATTCAATTACTGTATTTCTCTCTATGAGCAAATTAGTTTAAATCTTTGAGAGATATTATTGAGAGCTTATTTGATGTATTCTCAGTGTTGTTGAGAATCATATTGGTAGTCATCCATCTTCACTTGTATTTCTTGTGAGTTTAAGGTTTTGTATAAACCTTGTTTGGTGAGAGTCTTCCACTGTGAAAGAAGGTTGTGTAAAGGTTTGAATCTCCACCGGAAGTGAGATTGATAGTGGATTAATCCTCGAGACGGAGATCTTGAGGCGTGGACGTAGGCGGAGACCGAACCACTTTAAAATCCTTGTGTTTGAATTTCTCTAACTCTATCTCTTGCATTTAAATTTATTTACTTGCTTTATATTTTGTTGAGTTGAGATTTAATCTTGCATTCTAGTTTGAGTTTTCAAAAACACTCTATCCCATTTTTAAATTAGTTTTTAAATTTCCAATACTCTATTCACCCCCCTCTAGAGTATATTTTGGGCCAACATAATAGATAATCCTTCACCAAACAATACCATGATTAACTTAATTGGGTATGGATTTATATCAAACCCTAACTTAATCTCGTGTTACTTATTCACCAAAATAGAATCTCAATTAGGTAAACCCTTGAAAACTATTTTCTCAGTTTCCTACTGCTATGGCCAAAGACTTCATTGAGATAATATTTGTGAATTAACATTGACATTCTCCCTTTCATATTAAGGGTGGTGATCCCCTATTGGACACTCACCTATCTTCATACATAATTCACTAGAGCCAATAAGTACCGATTACACCCTAATGGTTAAGGGAGTACGAGATACTATCAAACTTTGGCAACCTATGCATAAGATAACAAATGGTGTCTCAGGTTTTACGATTACAAGTGTGACTATACACATGAGTAGCTTTTGACATGCAAATAGAATTCCATAAGCTGTACTCATATTGGTCACGTTCGGTGTACTTGTTCTCTAACAAGCACCCACAGGTTTACTATAGTGTCTCTGCACAAATGACGGGGCTCACCATCTTCCCATTGGAGCTAGCATCACCTGTGCTAATCTTAACGGTTTATAATCGTCCAAATATATAAACCTATGATCATAAACAAATCTAGGATAGATGTGTTTGAGAATTGTAAGTCTCTCCATCTCAATACTTGAGATACAATTCTCTATCATGATATCCAAGGACTTTATCATGAACAGTTATTTAAAACACAAGTTTACATGATAATAAAAGCCATTTCATAAATGAATAAAGTTTCATACATGAATATAATGAAATATAAGTTCCCCAAATACAACCTAATAATTGGTTTTAGGGCATACTTTTAACAGTTTGGTTTGAGTAGAAAAAAATGGAAATTGATATGTATTTCATTTACCCTTTCTTTCAGATTTGGGGAGTCTGTGGGAGGACCATTATGCCACATAGCTTTTTGCATTTGCATTTTAGGCTTGGGAGGAGACTTAATCTTGAGGTAGGAATATTCATATTCTTACTAATGCTGATAATGATATTTTGGGGATCGGTGCCCATATCATTAACTTGGAGATTTCTGTTTATAAACCTTTAATGCATATATCATATTATTTCCATGAGTTCTATGTGGTTTGATTATACAAGAGTGTTGGCATGCTTATCATATTGTTTTTTAAACCCTTGATGGGAAACCTTTTATGCTAAAATGATAAAAATGCTATCTTGACTTATATCGTGATGATTGCTATGCCATGGAATATCAATGGATATATTATGATTGGAATGGATATTATTGGGTTATGTAATGAATGGAAAAGAGTTAAGACTACTACTCTTCAGGTACTATTTGGGATTACTCCCATACCAAACGTATTGAAAGGTGTATTAGTTGACTTATGAGATCATATGTAATTTACTTTGAATACTTGGCATATTACTTGTATATCTTGAAACCCACATACATGTTTACAAACTTTCCCATAAATGATTATATGCATCCTTGTTATCATTGTTAGTTGAGAACTATATTCCTACTGAGCATTCAAATGCTCACAATTGTCTTTCATACATTAGATTCACAGAGTTCTAGAACAGGATCTCCAAAGCAAAGTGTTTTTCCTATAGTGATAGGTTGGGTGGTCTTTTGGGCATTGGTTTTGCGGAATAGGTAGCTACTACTTGTTAGCTGAACATTAGCTCATGGTACTCTTTATTTATGTACTTAACCTATGTGCGAGGGATGTTGGCACTTTACCATGCATCAGATATATTTATACTTATTGCATTACGAAGAACATATGTATGAATTCTCATTTCATATCATGCTTGATGTATCTATCTTTCTTTATGCCCGAGTATAGAAATATACATGAGTATATCAGATTGTATCTCCGTTTTAACACGTGTTGACCTAACCGGGACGGTCGGTAGCAATGTCGGATTAGGGCATTACAAGTATTAATAAAGAAAGAATGGGGGTCCTTTGTATAACATACTGTATAAAATAAATGAAGTTAATGTGTCTCACCAGTTGCCATTACACCTGAAGAAGGGAAACCCTAATTTCTAGGGGTGCAACTCGAAACAGGTATATTTGCAATTCGATCCGATTTGATCAATTTGGATTGGTTTAGAACAGTCCGAATTGAATTTGGATTGGTCCCGGTCCCAATTTTCAAATCCGAATTCAATTCAGACCAGTTCTCGGATTTGGTCTTTTCAAATCCGATCTAATTTGAATGTCCGAACCTAAATCCGATCTGTATGTTCGATCCAAATGTCCGATTTTATTAATTTATGTCTTGCAACATGCAATAATATTTTTTATTCTTATATATTGCAATATTCTTTTTTAGTTTTTGTAACATTATACATTCTAATACAATAATCCAAAAGAAATTTAGATATTTTTTTCCTAACCCAGCCTACAATCCTTTTAAATCCAATAAAAAATAAAGTTTTTTAATTTTTTTATTTAATCAAATACAATTAAAAAAAATACTTCTATTGTTTTTAACTTTTTATAAGAAAAACCATAGTTTCAATAAAATTAAAAACCCAACCAACACATAATAAATGTTTAACTCTTTATGCATGTCATGCATTCTTATTTCTTACTCATGGTTTACAAAACCCAACATGGGATATGTATTTTCAGAAACCGACCATTAGATGAGATGTTCCACGTATACACATTATGCATGCAAAAAATCACATTGATATGATGGTTGGTATTTTAGAAAATAATTATATGTTCTAAACAGAGCAAATATTAATTCTCACAATTATTTACAAAATTGTGGCATTTTTTAAAAAAATGACCGTTGGATCAATGTGATGTTTTGCATGCATGATGTGTATACGTGAAATATATCATCCAACGGTCGGTTTATCAAAATACCTAACCAAAGTTGGATTTTGCAAACCATTGGTAATAAGTTAATAACGATAGAGAAGAACCATTCCTACTGGAACATAGGTTTATAAACCCAAGGTGGGATAATTATTTTGTGAAACCGACTGTTGGATGAGATGTTCCACATATATGCATCATGAACACAAAAAATCACAAAAATCTGACGGTTGGTTTTTGATAAAACAACTAAATGTTCTAAAATGTGCAAATTTTAATTCTCCCAATTATTTACGAACTTGTGGCTTATTTTAAAAAATGACTGTTGGATCAATGAGATTTTTTGCATGCATCATGTGTATACGTGAAATATTTAATCCAATGTTTGGTTTCTCAAAATACCAAACCAAGGTTGGATTTTGCAAACCATAGGTAATAAGTTACTAACCATAGAAAAAAACCATGTCTCACTGGAACAAATAGTTTTTACCCATAGTTTACAAAACCCAAGATGAGATAGGTATTTTGAAAAAATAACCGATGTTGGATGAGACCACGTACATGCATCATACACACATCATGCATGCAAAAATAAATCATATATATCCGACGGTTAGTTTTTGAGAAAACAATTAAATATTCTAAATTGTGTAAATATTTTACAAAAATATGACATCATTTAAAAATGACCGTTGGATCAATGTGATTTTCTTACATGAATGATGTGTATAAGCGCAACATCTTATTCAATAGTCAGTTTTTCAAAATTCCCCTCCCATGTTAGATTTTGCAAACCATTGGTATATATTTAATTTTATTTTTGATACCCTAAATGATGCGTTTTGGTCACACTACATAAATAAAATGAGGGGAATGTAGAAACCCTAAACTCTCATTTTAGTTCTCACTTCTTACTTTGTCCCTGCCGCGGTGTCGCAGCTGCACGAAGCCACCATCCCAGTCCGGCCAGCCCTGCTCGACCTGCACGAATCCCATCTCCGTCCATCGACCCCCATCTCCACGGCACCTCTTGACCTTCAGTTCTTCACGGACAGTCGGACACACATGGTGAACCAATGAACCATTGATCCCCGTCGCACTCCGGCCATCCCAGCATTTCCTCACAGCACCCCAAGGTGCCCAACGAGGTTCGCACTCCGGCCATTCCATTATTATCAATTGGCTTCTCTTTCCCATTTCTCTCTCTATAATGTGTGTGTATATATATATATATATATATATATATATATATATATATATATATTGTAGTGGGTCTTGTAGAATTTGCTGTTTTAGTAGCAAATTACCACAAAATTTGGGCTGCCCTTTGATGTTTCTGGGTTTGTTTCCATTGCCACGGAATCTGGATTGTTTCTAATGTGGGTTTACGTGATCCTTGCTATGAGTTTGTTTTTGTAATCAACTTTTCATCCTTTTTATTGTAAATCATTGTTTATCCACAAAAAATTATAGGTTAAAGTTCAACCAGCTATGAATTAGTTGATTGAATATGTAGATTTTCTGGATTGATTTGCAGATTTTTTAAAATTTTATTTCAATTTTTTTTTTTTTTTTAATGGAGAACCGCGGTCCAATCCGAATTCAATTCGGATTCATCCAGAACCGGCGTGAATTCAATTAGGATTGGTCCTTCTCCTGGAATTCCTAATTCGAATTACTTCGGATTGGTCCTCATTTACCTTAAATCCGACCTGATCCAATCCGAGTTGCACCGAAGTAATTTCAACTAATCCACCATCATCGTCTTTCTTCTTCTTCGTTAAATCTGTAGGCCATACAGGCATCGTGTCGACGGGGATACTCCAGGGCAAAGGCAGCGAATCCAGGTAACATTGGTACCTGTTTATTGATGTATTGATCTTATGATGAAACACAAAGATGGACGATGTTGTCGATCGTTAGGGTAATCCATAATTGGGCTCGAAATGATGATTTTAACTGTAGAACAGTTTTTGTTATGCTTTTCGTTTTTGATGTCAGTAATTGTCGACAAAACTTGTATAGTGTTTTCTTTGCTTCTGCAATTTAGTACTTTTGAGATAGATTTATGAACCCTAGTGTTCTTTGTAACTGACTGATCTTGCTGGTTTATATATAAATAAATAAATATAAGCGGGCAACAACTACATTTTCATGGTGGTGGCCTTGTGAGTGATAGAGACCGAGGCGTTCTCCATTTGGGAAGCGAGACATATGGCGGGGTATTTAGCAGTAGATACCTCATCATCTCATCATGGAATGTACGAGGGCGGTGGGCCTGACAGAGAGCCAGAGGAAGTGGCGGGCCGTTGGTATATGTCTAGGAAGGAAATAGAAGAAAATTCCCCGTCCAGATGTGATGGCATCGACTTGAAGAAAGAGACGTATCTACGCAAGTCCTACTGCTCGTTTTTGCAGGATTTAGGCATGAGGCTCAAAGTGTAAGTTCGCAATCATTATGTGGTCTTGTTATCAAATTCTTACACTTTTTTGGTTACGTGCAAAACTATGGGTAATTTTTTTGCCATATCTTATTTGCATGAACAAACTGCACAACTTGATGTGAGTTACATTAAGTTCTTGCTGAATTTATGGTGCTTTTTTTAAAAGAGATTGGTACATTCTTGTATATTTATACCTGTTGGTAAATTTTAGACAATCTTATATGTCATGCTAAAAGATATTTATTCCTGTTGGTAATTGTTATTTGCATTGAATATGCCATTGAAGATATTTTATACAAGTTTGATTGCAAATGAATTCGTGGATTTGAGATTCTGCTGCAAGATCCTTGGAGTGGTGTGCAAATTGGACATGGAAAAGGCTTAAGATCATGTTAATTGAAACTTCCTTCTTTATGTTCTTAGAAGGATGGGATCTGAAAGGAAATGATGTAAGTGGATTCCAGTATGCATTTCTATGGCTACCTTTTCCATCTAAATCAATGGAAGCTGGTCTGGTTTTCTCAAGAGTTTGAGAGGTTTGTGCCAAGGGGATCCCCTCTCCCTTTTTCTTTTTATCTTGTTGATTGAGATCTTTTCAAGAATAATGGATAGGGCAGTGGAAGGTAATCTGATCAAAGGTTTTGAGGTGCGAGGTGGGTGGGGTTCAATGGTGATATGTCATTTTCTTTATGCAAATGATGCCATCATTTCTTTGCGTTGTAGAGGTGGAGCAGATTAGGTATTTGAAAGATATCTTGTTGTGTTTCAAGATAGTGTTGGGCTTGTAGATCAACTTAAGCAAGAGTGAGCTAATTCCAATGGGAGATGCGGGGAACTCTTTCCTTGGTTTTCTCTTGGTTCTTCATTTAAGCAAAGGTGATTTGGGGTAGGGTCATTAAGAGGGTGGAAAAGAGACTTGCTGGATGGAAGAGGGTTTATTTATCTAAAGAGGGAAGCTTACCTAGATTAAGAATACTCTAGCAAGAATCCCAATCTTTTTTTTGTCTTTTTATGCAAGATTCCTTCCTCGGTTGCTAGAAGATTGGAGAAGCTTCATAGGATTTCTTGCGGGCAGGGTTGGGGGAGAAGTTCAAGTACCATATAGTGGATTGGGATTCTTTGTGTTGCTTGAAAGATGAGGGGGTTTTGAGAATCAAGTCCATCTCGAAGAGGAATGCCGTGTGGAAGTAGGTGGTTTTGTGGAAGCACGGTTATCTTGATGGGAAATCGAATTCAAAGGATGTTGAGGGACTCATGGGGTAGGGGCTTGAAAGGCTGTAAGGTGAGGTTATAACAATTTTCTCAAGGGAACTTGTTTTTAGAGCAGGGGATGGTAGGAGGATGAAATTCTAGAAGAATATGTAGTGTGGAGAGACTACTCTAGAGGATGAGTACCCAAAGCTTTATGCCATTGCATGCGATAAGGATGCAAAGGATGCGATAATATCTGATTACATAGTTTTGATAGAGGGAGGATGTCTTGCACCCATTTTCATTTGAAGATTTCAGGATTGACAGCTTGAGGCAGTGATCTCCTTGGTAGAATTCAGTCCTCGGAGGTGATTAGGATAGAAAGGATGTCTTATGGTGGGGGAGAGATCTTCTAATGAATGTTTTCTGTGGAGGATTGTTACTAACTCTTTGAAGGGTCTTGGAGGAGGAACTTTCCGGGTGAAGAAAATTTGTATTTTCTGTGTCCCATCCAAAGTTTTCTTTTTGGTGTGGACTGCCTCGAGGAACAAGCATTGTACTATAGACTGTCTTATGTTTGAGAGCTGGTCAATCCCTAATAGATGTTGTGCTTGTCATTTGGAGTTGAGTGCTATCCCAAGCGTAGGATTGAGTTATCATCAAGCATGATAAAACATGGGCGTACTCATGGTCATTTCCACAGGATTGAAATGAAGGTCAAGATGAATCCTTAGGCAGTGATACCCAAAGAATAGTAAGGAAGTGTAAAATGTACATATGGTTTTGGTTATAAAAGTGTAGAGTATGAAAACTATGGAAAACAAGAGTTGTAAAACAAGGGAAATGAAATGGTCGAGTCCTAGGGTTCCATTTCATCCATATTTAGGGTTTATCGTCTCTCAAGAATGTAACTCAATAAAAAATTCATTGAAGAATGGTTTTGATTGGAAGACTTGACAGTAAAAACATGAAAATAGGTTTCGTTAAAGTAGAATGATGTCAAATACTCTCCTAGGCATTTTAACAAACAATTGGAGTACATAAAAGTTCAAGCACTACTTGTGCCAAGCTATAGCTTGTCTACAAGTAGTCATGAGATGCAAAACCAAGAGGGTAGAGGATTTGAGAAAGCACATTTATCATCATTTCACAAGCATTCAAGCATACAATTATGAAAAGACCATGTTATTTTCAAAATGGAGTGGAAATCCACCATAGAACCCAACCTTTGCTACTTAGCTAGCCATAAATGCAAGTAAATCCAACTTCAAGATGAGAGAGAAAGTAGATCTAGAAATGAATGCTCGAAAACCAAGTGGTAGTTGTATTAAATGCAAGGAAATACAAGAGTTAAAATAGCGACAAATGTAAACCAACAAAGATTACAAATGATATCTAATAACTAGCATAAACACAACCAAACCGACCTTAAACTATTCTAACGCTAAGAGAGAGAAGGAGAAAAAGAGAGAAGTAGAGAAGAAGATAATGAAAAGCTTTTCCTAGCTACTCCCAATGTGAGCTTGTATAGCTCTTACAATGAAAAGACCAAAATGCCCCTCAAACAAGATGAAATGTCAAAAGGTTCTTTGCTCTCGAGTGACCTTCTACTGATTGAAAGTGGAGTTCTCCTTATTGAAAGCTCTTGGAATTGACTGGAAAACTGTAACTGGTTGAAGTAATTCTCTACTACCACTATTGATAGAAACTCTTCTCTGCTGCATTGCAACTGCATCATTAAGCCTCCACTCCAGCTCTTATGCTCTCTTCTCATCTATGGAAACAACCTTTGAGCTTTAAAAGGGTATTAATTTAGGTTTTTATTGACCAAAAACCCACAAAACAAGGTAAAAGAACTATAAGTTGCATTCATGATTAAAAATGTAATACTATGTAACTTTGTGCATCAAAATGGGTGCAAAAGCAATGATAAACATGTGAAATCGTGAAACAATCATGTTATATGTGTTAGAATAGTTTTTGTTTTATTTTATTTTTATTTAATTTTTTGGGGAAATTACAGTTTGACCCCTCTCAACTATCACCAATTTATATTTTGCACCACTATGACTTTAATTGCAACACATTGACCCCCTATAGTTTTGATTTGTGACACTTTGCACCCTTTTGTTAGTTAGCTATTTATTTCTTTGACTGAAAAATGATGTTAGACTTATTATTTTTATGCAGTATTTATCCTAAATTGCTAATGTGTCTATAAGCATGTCGGTGAAATTTCATGATTTTTTCTCACTATATTTTAATTTTTATGAATTATTTTCTCCATATAATAAATAAAATATATTGAGAAAAATCATGAAACTTCACTGATATGCTTATAGACACATTAGCAATCTAGGATAAATACTGCATAAACAAATAACAATCCTCACACCATTTTTTAGTCAAAGAAACAAATGGCTAATTGATAGAAGAGTA
This sequence comes from Hamamelis virginiana, assembly GCA_017140935.1. Classification (NCBI taxonomy): domain Eukaryota; kingdom Viridiplantae; phylum Streptophyta; class Magnoliopsida; order Saxifragales; family Hamamelidaceae; genus Hamamelis; species Hamamelis virginiana. The sequence goes on from JAESVK010001055.1 coordinate 91,998, forward strand.
CAAAGTGTCACAAATCAAAACTATAGGGGGTTAATAATGTGTTGCAATTAAAACCATACGGGTGCAAAATGTAAATTGATGATAGTTGAGGGAATATTAAGTTTTCATCTTATGAGGGGTTGTGGCATATGCCTCACCTCTCAAGAAACCAATTCATTGTAACAATTGCTGTAAAACTTACGGAAGAGATAAGACTTTATAATTATGAAGTTGCAATGTCCTTCTGGAGTCCGTAGTATGTTCAAGACTTTGGGTTGCTATGTTGCATGGACACTTGTAAATGAGTCCAAGTATGTGGAATTTTAACATTCCACAGATTATTGTCCGCCACTCATAAGCTTTTTTTTTTCCTTCACCATTTGGACATCATTAATAATGATCTATTGTGATTTGGGAGTATGCACTGTTGCACTATGTTCTTAGATATATCAAGTTTCAAAGGGAGTAGTTTAACGCAAGTAAACTCATAGAGCCTTTGTTGACATTGATACATGTAAGCGTGAAAGGAGAGAAAAATTGATTCTCTTATTGAATAATCCAAATACTAACATATGTACAATATATATAGACCAGCAGGAGAAGAGATTCTGCCACATATATCTCAACTCCTTTGAAACAAGAAAACAGAAAATCTAATCCTACCTAACTAACAGAATCCGAGAATATCTAACAAGGTCCTATATTCGGATTTTATTATTTGAATTTAAATAAAACAGAATCCTATCCTAACTAACTCCTATCTTTCGACACTCCCCCTCAAGTTGGTGCATAGATATCTATCATGCCCAACTTGCTTATTAGAAACTCAAAATTCGGCCTTGGAAGTCCTTTAGTTAGGATGTTAGCAATTTGTTGCGTTGTAGGAACAAAAGGCATACAAATCATGCCTCCTTCAAGCTTTTCTTTTATGAAGTGCTTGTTGATCTCCACGTGCTTCATTCTATCGTGTTGTACAGGATTGTGTGCAATACTGATAGCAGCTTTGTTGTCGCAGTATAACTTCATTGGCCCTTCAACTGGTCTTCTCAGCTCTTCTAGAATGCGCTTCAGCCATAGTATCTCACAAATTCCAGGTGACATTGCTCGAAACTTAGCCTCTGCGCTACTTCTTGCCATTACGTTCTGTTTTTAACTCCAAGTAACCAAATTACCCCAAACAAACATGTAGTAGCCTGAAGTGGATCTCCGGTTGATAATGGATCCGGCCCAATCAGCATCTGTATAAACTTCAACTCCTCATTGCTCATTGTTTTCGAAGAATAAGCCTTTCCCAGTAGTGCTCTTTAGATATCTTAGAATCCGGTAGATAGCTTCTAGATGCTTTTCATATGGGGAATGCATGAATCGACTTACCACACTAACAACATGGGCTATGTCAGGTCGAGTGTGTGATAAGTAGATCGGTTTCCCTACTAGCTTCTGATATCTAGTTGTATCAACATGAACTTTCTTGTCACTGTCGCCAAGTTTCTGATATGGCTCCATTGGTGTATCAGAAGGTCTACAGCCACCCATACTTGTCTCTTTCAAGAGATCAAGTATATACTTTTTCTGAGAAACTATAATTCCCTTCTTTGACCGAGCAGCTTCCATGCCAAGAAAATACCCGAGTGACCCCAAATCTTTGATTTCAAATTCTGCAGCTAAGCACTTCTTTAATCTCTCCATTTCCACAATGTCGTCACCAGTGAGTATGATGTCATCTACATAGACAATCAAAATTGTAACTCTGCCAGTAGATGAGAACCTCACAAATAGAGTATGATATGTTTGCCCTTAAGTGTATCCTTGTTTCTTTACTGACCGAGTAAATTTCTCAAACCAAGCTTTGGGTGATTGTTTGAGACCATACAATGATTTTTTTAGTTTGCAAACCTTCGAGCCATACCTTTCCTCAAAGCCTAGTGGAGAGTCCATGTACACTTCCTCCTCAAGGTCTCCATTTAGGAAGGCGTTTTTTTACATCTAATTGTTGCAGTGGCCAGTCCAAGTTTACAGCAATCGAAAGAAGGATCCTAACCGTGTTGAGCTTGGCCACAGGTGCAAATGTCTTTGAGTAGTCCACACCGTAGGTTTGAGTAAATCCCTTTGCTACCAATCGTGCCTTGTATCTCTCTAAGGTCCCATCTGAATTGTACTTAACGGTGAATACCCACTTGCATCCTACACTCTTTTTTCCTTCTGGCAGGTCCACCACATCCCAAGTCTTATTCTTGTCAAGAGCCTTCATTTCCTCCAAAATAGCTTCTTTCCACTCCGGAACATTTACAGCATCATGCACATTCCTAGGAATTTCTATACTAGAAAGCTATGAGGTAAAAGCATGAAATGGTGATGACAACCTTTCAGAAGACACGAATTTGGATAGAGGATGTTTGGTACATGTATGGACACCTTTTCTAAGAGCAATAGGAATTTCAAATGACTCATCAGACCTGGGAATATTTGACTTAGAAGGAATTTTACCTGATTTGATTGAGTTCTGTTTCTTTCTCAGGTTGGACTCTTGGCTGTGCTTCAACGAGAGGCCTTCTTTTTCTGGAAAATGTTTCTTCCTTGTAAAGACACGAAGCTCATCCTTATTTCCACTTAGTTTTGCACACATCTCAGTTCCTGTGTTATCTTGTAATGGCATAAAAGAAAGCTGTTCCAAGTTTTCATTTTCTAAAGTCCCTTGTTCAAAGTCTATAGGCTCTTGGTCTGACACACTTAGTTCTCGGCCAGATGGGTCATCACCTGGTTTTTCTCTGCCTGGGACCAGATGGTCCTGGCTTGGTGCCAGCTTCTTTTGGCTAGGAACCTGCTGGTCTCGGCCTCGGCCTCGGCCTTGTATGCTTTCAGCACAGGTTTGGCCGTGTTCTTAATGTGGAACCATTAATTGAGCTGGAAAGTCTAAAGTTGTATGCTCAATTTGAAAAATGTTTTCAAACTTGTCATCTTCCTTTTCAGTCTCCCCCTGAAGATGATGATCAAAGAAACTTTGATTTTCAAAAACTGTCACATCCATTGAAACAAAATTTTTTCGTGAAATTGGATCAAAACATTTATATCCTTTTTTTGTTGGTGAGTAACCAACAAAAACACATTTCGTAGCTCTTGGATCCAATTTTCCACGATTATGTTTGTGGATATGAACAAATGCAGTGCATCCAAAGTTTTTTAATGGCATGCTAGTAATTAATCTTGATAATGGAAAACAATTTTTGAAAACAGACACTGGATTTTGAAAATTCAGGAATTTCAAAGGCATTCGATTGATTAAAAATGCAGCTGTAAGAACAGCTTCACCTCACAAGTATTTCAGTACCTTGGTTGTAAAGAATAATGCTCTAGCAACATCAAGAAAGTGCCTATTTTTCCTTTCAGCCACTCCATTTTGTTGGGGGGTGTCAATGCAAGAGCTCTAGTGGACAATGCGATTTTCTGCAAAATATTTTCCCAAGATTTGGTTAAAATATTCACTTCCATTGTCACTTCGAAAGACTCTAGTTTTGCCTGAACCTGAGTTTTTATCATGTTATGAAAATCTATGAAGACTTGTTCCGCATCTGATTTGTCTTTTATCAAGTGAACCCATGTTGACCTAGTATGATCATCAATAAAGGTTATAAACCATCTTTTACCTGATAGTGTGGTAACCTGTGAAGCACCCCATATATCACTGTGAATAATTGAAAATGGTTGAGAAGGTTGAAAAGGTTGTGGAGGGAACAAAGTACGATGATGTTTTGTCAATTCACAAGTTTCACATTGAAATGAAGATGGATTTTGATTGACGAATAAATTGGGAAACATAGTCTTTAAATAATGAAAACTTGGATGTCCTAATCTAAAATGCCATAACATAACTTTATTTTCACTAGAAATAGAAATAGAATTGAAACAACTGTCCTGGGCTTGTCTTTTCAATTCGGATCCATCTTCAAAAAAATAAAGGCCACCTCGTTGTCTAGTATTGCCAATCGTCTTCCCCGAGTCCAATTCCTGAAACTCACAATGAGACAAGAAAAAATGAGCTTGACATCTAAGGTCACGGACTAGCTTGCTAACAGATAAGAGATTACATGACAAGTTAGGAACATGAAGGACATCTTGCAGGATAATGGAAGGAGAAATAGCAATTGAACCTTTTCCAGCTGAAAGAGATCCATCAGCTATTTTAATTTTTTGATTTCCTACACAAGGGTTATATGACACAAACAATTTTGCAAATCCTGTCATGTGGTCTGTAGCACCAGAATCTATAATCCAAGGTTGACTAGAGTTGGAATTGACACTTACAAGGGCAGCAGTGAGGTAATTACCTTTTTGAGCTAGGGAACACAAGGGAGAGGAATTTACAGACACATTTGAGGACAGAAGAAGTTTGCACAAAATGTCTATTTGTTCCTTTGTGAACGGAAGCTTTTCTGAAGAAGATTGCAGGCCTGGATCTTCATTTGAGACTTGAAGTGCTCGGCCTTCTCCTTTTTTCTTCCAATTTGGGGGCTTTCCATGGAGCTTCCAGCATGTCGCATGTGTGTGCCATGGTTTCTTGCTTTGATCGCACCATGGCCTCTTGGAATTTCTCCTGTCTCCATCAAAGTCGGTCCCTCTTGAGATTAGAGTCGAGGATTCAGGGTCTTGAATTGGTGTTTTTTCATCATTACACTCCTCCTTGCCTCTTTTCGTCTCACTTCTGCAAAGACTTCACGAATGCTTGGAAGAGGCTTTAGGCCTAAAATCTGACCTCGCACCTCATCCAATTCCCTGTTAATTCCTGCGAGAAACATGTAAACTCGATCATTTTCCTCCCTTTTCAGTAAGAGTTGTATGTTGTCTTTTGAGCAGTCCCACTTGTCGTCGTAACAGAGGTCAAGTTCTTGCCACAACGTCAGCATCTCATTGTAGTAGGTGGTTAGGTCCCGATCTCCTTGCTTGTTGTTCCACAGTTGAGTTTTGAGTGCAAAAATCTGTGAAGAATTCTCAAAGTCTGAGTAGGTGTCTCGGACTGCCTCCCCCACCTCCTTGGCCGTCGGCATGAATAAAAACGGTTTGCCAATAGCTGGCTCCATCGAGTTTGTGAGCTATGCAAGAACCATGGAGTTTTAAGATCTCCATGACTTCTACTTGGCATCATTTTCCGCTGGTTTCTGTATTTCACCCGTCAAATGACCAAGTTTTCCCTTTTCGGCGATCACGAGCTTCATTGTCTGCACCCACTCTAGGTAATTTTTACCATTTAACCTGCGAGCTGTCAATTGGAATGTGTTGCTGACTGTAGAAGGTAAAGGATTGGCTGGAGTTCAATCAGCAGTCTGCTTAAGACGCATCAGAGGCAGCCCTAGGATGGTATTGCTTTGATACCATGTAAGTGTGAAAGGAGAGAAAAATTGATTCTCTTATTGAATAATCTAAATACTAACGTATGTACAATATATATAGACCAGCAGGAGAAGAGATTCTACCACATATATCTCCACTCCTTTGATAACAAGAAAACAGAAAATCTAATCCTACTAACTAACAGAATCCGAGAATATCTAACAAGGTCCTATATTCGGATTATATTATTTGAATTTAAATAAAACAGAATCCTATCCTAACTCACTCCTATCTTTCGACACTACATGTATGTGGAAACATGGTTCAAAATTTTGTAATGTTGGCCAAATGATCAAAAGGCTTTCTTTGCTTTGATCTAAAAGATTAAAATGGCAGAGCTATTATAAGTTCTCATTGTCTCAGTTGAATACCAAAATTTTGACTAGAAAGTTCTTTAGTCTTGGAGGGTTTTCTTTTTCCTTAAAACATGACAAACTAAGATAGGGTTCTTATCGGATCCTCCTCTTGGGTTATTTGTAGATGGCTCCATTGCTTTGTGCTTATGTGTTATCTCTTTGACTTCAAGAATCGTTTGAAATAGAGCCCTTGTATTGTTTAATTATCAATTTGCACCCATAGTTAATAAGAAAGGCATTGCCTCGTAAATTCTACCAATGACTATAACCAATAGAATTATAAAAGTACATAAACAGACACAGTTCCATAAAATTTCACTAATTATAATAAAAGCTTCTTAATTGAATTAAGATTTCATATTATTACCACATTTGTTGATTCACAACTAGAATTTAAATACTTTTTAATCCATGTATTCAATATTATGAAATAAAAATATCGCAACACAAATACCTTAGCCCTAAATTTATACATTCAAATATTTTTTCTTGATGCACTATATTCAACTTTATTAGTCTCATTCGAAGAATACTTAATTGTGACGAGTGTTTCATAACTAAATCCCTCATCAGAAGACAAGGGTTTGATATTATTACATATATTCAACTATAGCGATTTGTAGAGATAGAAGGGCAACTCCTCTAGCAAATCCTCCGGTGACTGTAAGTTGCCTCCTTCCCCACCCTTCGTTTTGCATGCAACATTAGCCTTTTTTGAGCTATGTCTAGTACTTGTGTCGTGTCATGATAGGTCGACATAGATATTCCTAGGCAAAGCAAAATGTTTTTCTTTCTTTTCTTCTTTCTTCCATTGCACATTATGATTGGGCAAGTATGCAACATTAGTAGCTTCTGAGCTATGTTCCAAACCCGTGTTGTGTCATGTCAGGTCGACACAGATATATGGTTCAAAGTCGCGGTCGCGGACGACTCGTCGCGTCTTGGGCGAGATGCAACTTTAGGCATGAAATAATGTTCAATTTTTTTTTTTTTAAATTTAAAATCATAGAAAAATCAGAAAAAATCAAGCAATCAAATTGGAACCATCAAACAAGCAAAATGAATGGCTTAGAGTGCATGATATGGCTTAAAACATAAAAAAAGGCTCTAGCGCACTATTGTAGCATTGAAATACATATATTATTAGCTTTTGCATGATTTATGATTTGCCACATCAAATGTCCATTCAAGTTCAACTTTTTCTATCTAGTATTTAATTGGCAAAAAGAATAAGTAAACACATACCAGTTCCTTTTCAACGATACGTGGAGTGGCGATGATGTTGAAATCCTTCTCCTTCTCTTTCTCCTTCGTATTGTCGTGATAAATACTGAGGTCCAAAAAAGAATGAGAAAGAGAAACCTTCTCCTGTATCTTGTGAAGAGTGGCCACTAGAATTCTGTGGATAGATTTATTGGTTAGGTGGGTAATGCATTTGTGTGCCACTGCTACTCGAGCCATAACCACCATCAAAATGACCCATAGACCCACTTGCGGCTCGGTCGAGATATCCATAACCACCACCACTACTACTGCCATAAGATCCACTACCATGGTGATGATGTCTATCTCGATCATAGTAACATCCGGTACTAGTGTTGGTAGATAGTGGTTCTTCTTTGCGTCACAGGATCTCTAGGATTTCTAGGAGGCGGTGCATTCGGACGATCCCGATGAACTCTACCAGAAGTAGCACTACTATGAGATCTCCGCAATGGGGGCGATGACTGTGATGAGGATGGTTGCCCATATCCTAAATGTATGTTGCCCATTTGAACATCAAGCGTAGGCCCGTGGTACCTGGTTGACCACCCTGTCTTTGCCGTCTCCGCATGGCTTCCTCGTATGCATAATCAGGTGTATCACTGTCCTAACTTGGAAAACCAACCAATTGATCCCAATACCTCTTACGTGCTTCATCAGGGCCCGTCTCCGACATTCTTTTTGACTTTGGTCGAAATCCATGATTTGTATCTTTGTGGCATAAAACTTGTCAAGCCCTTTTTGCCATGTCTGGTTTCAACTTGGGTCGAATTTGGATAACTACCACCACCACGACCGTTATTCTCGTCACCATGATCATCACCACCATTATCTCCACCACCACTAAATCCCCCACTTCTACCTCAACCTTCGTTTCCACTATCATTGGATTCACTGCCACTACCAAAATTTTCCTCTTCTGATTTCCCTGATCAACCCCCTTTCCATGACTTGCTTGTGAATCCCTACCATCCCGTGCTCGCCCGCTAGTGTGAGGTTCAACACTACCACTTCGCCCTCGTGAACGATTACTACCTCCAATTTAATTTTCATGGTCATCATCCCCACCATGGTTCAAAGTCGCGGTCGCGGACGTTGTCGCGTCGCGGTCGCGGACGTTGCGGTTGCGGATGACTCATCGCTTCTCGGGCGAGATGCAACTTCAGGCATGAAATAATGTTCAAAAAAATTAAAAAAAATCATAAACAATTCAGAAAAAATCAGGCAATCAAATTGGAATCATCAAACAAGCAAAATAAATGGCTCAGAATGCATAATATGACTTAAAACATAAAAAAAGGCGCTAGCACATTGAATTGCAACATTGAAATACATATATTATTAGCTTTTGCATGATTTATGATTTAGCACATCAAATGTCCATTCAAGTCCTTCAACTTTTTCTAGTATTTTATTGGCAAAAAGAATAGGTAAACACATACCAGTTCCTTTTCAACGATACGTGGAGTGGCGATGATGTTGAAATCCTTCTCCTTCTCCTTCATATTGTCGTGGTAAATACTCAGGTCCAAAGAAGAATGCGAAAGAGAAGCCTTCGCCTGTCACTAGAATTCTGTGGATAGATTTGTTGGTTGGGTGGATAACTAGTCTGTGTGCCACTGCTACTGGAGCCATAACCACCATCAAAATAACCCATAGACCCACTTGAGGCTCGGTCGAGATATCCATAACCACCACCATTACTACTGCCATAAGATCCACTACCATGGTGATGATGTCTATCCCGATCATAGTAACCACCAGTACTAGTGCTGGTAGATAGTGGTTCTCCATAACTTATTTGCGTCACCGAATCTCTAGGATTTCTAGGAGGTGGTGAATTCGAATGATCTCGACGAACTCTACCAGAAGTAGCACTGCTACGAGATTTCCGCAATGGGGGTGATGGCTGTGATGAGGATGGTTGCCCATATCCTAAATGCATGTTACCCATTTGAACATCAAGCGTAGGCCCCGTGGTACCTGGTTGACCACCCTGCTTTTGCCGTCTCCGCATGACTTCCTCGTATGCATGATCAGGTGTATCACTGTCCTTACTTGGAAAACCAACCAACTGATCCCAATACCTCCTTCGTGCATCAGCAGGGTTCGTCTCCGGCATTCTTGTTGACTCTGGTCGAAATCCATGATCTGTATCTTGTGTGGCATAGCACCTGTCAAGCCCTTTTTGCCATGTCTGGGTTTCAACTTGGGTCGAAGCCATATTACTACCACCACTACGACCATCATCACCACCACCATCATCTCCACCACCACTAAATCCCCCACCTCCACCTCCACCTCCACCTCCGCTATCACTGGATTCACTGCCACTATCAGAATTTTTCTCTTCTGAGTTTCCCCGATAAATCCCCTTTCCACGGCTTGCTTGTGAATCCCTACCATCTCGTGCTCGCCCGCTAATACGAGGTTCAACACTACCACTTTGCCCTCGCCCTCGCCCTCGTGAATGACTACGACCTCCAATTTCATTTTCATCCCCACTCAACTCCTGGATGCCCTCCTGTAACCATTCATCAGTAGGACTAAGCAAAGGTTCTTCAGACTCCCGAATCCATGAATCCAATATGTCTTCATCCGTAAAGATATGGTTCGGGTCAATTGGATTGTAGTAGTCATCATCCTCTTTCCTTGTCAAGAGGTTCCTCACTCAAAGGCGCAAATTGTAGTGTACATACACGAGTTGCTCCAATTTTTTCATAGCTAGGCGGTTTCGAATTTTTGTATGGAATAAGGCGAATGTGCTCCAATTTCTTTCACACCCTGATGAAGAACATGTTTGGCCAAGCACTTTAATTGAAATTTTCCTCAGGTTTGGAGCAGATTCCTCATAATTATACCACCATTCAGCGACAAACACAAATTTCGCAAAATGTGTTAGTTTGAGAATTTTAAAAACTCTATACCTTCACAATAAAAAGTGTAACTCTAAAAAGCTCCAATTATTTCAAACCTGGAAGACAAGTAGTTCTTGATTGTTTAGTTAACACTTCTCCAAATTCCCCCCTCGCTTCTCTGAAAAATTTTACCTGCAATTAGGTCATCACTATTAAGTTTGATCGAATGCCTAGTATTGTTTTCATTTTGTGATACATTAATTATACTCACTTTAGTAAGCGCTTTTGCCTGTATTGCCACATTAGGCTCAATACGCTTAATTACAGCTTTTAAACCCCTTCTAACCTTTTCATCATCACTAAAGCTTTTACAGTATTGGCACGCGGGGTTTAAAAAGTATGCTGTAGCAACCAGAGGAAAGAGTAAAAATGTATTCATCTAAATTCAAGAATTATATACACAATAATTTAAAAACTATAAAGGTCGAAGAATGAGATAATTTACCAGCTGCATGCAAGTCTCTGTGGAGCTGAGTCTCCTATCTCATGTCAATAATTGACCAAATCTTATTCCAAGATTTACATGAGACTTTGATTGCCATCTTTGCCCTATCCATGCAATCATAGATAACACCCAACGTCGGCTTTTTATCCTGATCGACGACTTTGAGTATCTTTATAAGTGGCTCCATCATAGCACGGACACCCTCAGCTCGTTGCCAGAATTGCTCAGTAAGAATGAGGTTAGATACCCGTGTTCTTAACCCTCTTTTCTCATGATTGCGTGAGTATGAAAGCTCTTGCAACTCATGGGATGAAAACATCCTCTTTAAAGTAGCCTGGTGTCTCAGTAAGCTCTCAATGGCTATGTATTCAGTGGCAAAATGTGTTATCCCCGGCCTAAGGATCTCTCTATTATCTGTGAATGTCCTCATTAGGTTAACGAGGGCATCACTGTTATATATATAGCTTGTGATTTTACGGGCATCAGTGATTAAAGCTTTGACATTCTTTATTTCCCCAATGTCCTCCAGCATCAAATCAATGCAGTGAGCAGCGCATGGAGACCAGAACAAGTGCTTTCTCTTCTCCATCAATTTAAGACCCGCAGCCTTATATGAAGTCTCATTGTCTGTGACAATCTGAACTATATACTGCTCACCTACCTCCTCCACGACCTTTTCCATAAGCCTGTAGAGATAGTCGACTGTTCTTGATCCTGCATTGGTGCTATCCACAGATTTGTGGAATACCATTTTACGGTCACAGTAAATCATAAAATTGGTGATGGGGTGCTTGTTTTGCGATGACCATCCGTCGCACGTAATTGTACACCCATATTTAGGCCACTTTCTCTTCATACTCTCAAGATATTTCGTCAACTCTTCGACCTCTTCATTCAGAAAAATTTCACCAATTTGATATCCTGTTGGGCCAACCACTCCCGGCCCACACTCAGCAATGGTATCTATCATGACCTGATAATAAAGGCTACTGTCTGCTGCATTAAAAGGAATGGCATTGTAGTAAAAGAATTTGGATATTGCCTTTCCCATTTTCTTTGCCTTTTCCTTAAAAAATGAAGTCTTTAATTTTTTTTTGTTTTGCATCAGGTGGCCTATACATAAAGGGATCAATCCCTCTTAATTCAGGACCAAAAACCATGTGTGGATCCCTCACGCTGAAACTACGAGGAGGTGGAGCAGAAGGACCACCAACAGAAGGATCAGCTCGAGAAGGACCTGCACCAAACTGTGAAGGTCTAAAAGGACGACCTGCCATATCAGATGTTGAATGCCTGCGGGCATCTTCCTCATGAAATGCAGTCCTTCGGCTCTCTTCCATAGTGTATCTCAACTGTGCCTGCTCATGTCTAGACATGTCATCACCCTGGTAGTCACCACCATCAAATTCTTCCACTATACTAATCCTTATTAAAAGAACTTAATCGCAGTTACACAACAATTCAAACTTCCGTATCAATTATTTGGTATTGCATAACTATAATAAAACCAAATAAAATTCATGTTTAGACGTAATACATTTACTTATTTATTTTTTGCATGTCAGAGTCATGCAAAAATCAATTATATCAAACGTGGCTATAGTTCCTTATCAATTATTTGGTATTGCATAACTATAATAAACTTTGCGTCTAAAACTAAAATTCATGGTTAGACGTAATACAATTATAAGTAAATGTATTGGTAAATTATATCAAACTTTGCATGTCAGAGTCATGCAAAAATCAATTATTAATCAATTCTTATACTTAAGCTCATAGTATTAGATGTAAATTAGTCAAAACAATCTTATTTTATATACTACACATTCTTAATAAAATCCATGGTCATCGCACCTTTACACTTGGTAATAATATATCATGTGTTATCTTCTCTTGAATGAGTATAAAACTAGTCCTTGCATTTAAATTACTAACTTATTTCCTTCTAACTTCCAATTAAAAAATTTGTAGGAGTTTTATAAATTTACCCCCATCGTACCACATTCTGCAGTGAATGTTGTACTGTGTATTCATTCCCATTCCGTGTACCACAATGATATATGTTCCTAGTAACATTGATTGAGCCACTTGCTCCCTTCAATGGCTATTTGGATGGATCCAAATCTTGCTAGTTCAAACTTTGAATGCACACATTTATGATTCTTGTAAACTGAGTGGACCTGATGTGTATGTTTGCTTTTTTACTTTTGAGGATAGAAAATTATCAAGATGTGCTTTTTTACTTCTAATGGAAATAAACATAATTCTTGTCAAAAATAATTTCTGTGATTGATACATACACAATTGCATACAATATACAAGTATGCATATGCATGCACACACAGCACACACATTTACACATTTGCTAAAGAGTGTGTGTGTAAAATTGTTGATATATTGCTGCCTATAGTGTGGCCCTATAGGCAGCAATATTTTTGCATGACTGACATAAATGGTTTGGTATGCAGACCCCAGGTAACTATAGCCACGGCAATAATATTTTGTCATCGGTTCTTCCTTCGTCAATCACACGGAAAGAATGACAGAAGAGTAAGTTGTCACTCCAGTTCCAAATCGGTATTGCTCTGCTTGAAACTCAGCTATATTTTGTGCACGTCTTGATTAAATCTTAATACTGTTGAAGTTCTTGTATGAGTTGTAGGTAACTCATATATAAACAGGACTAGTGGTGTTGAGTGGTGTGATGTTTTTCAAACCTATAGGGGCTGTTTGGGAAAACCCAAACCCAGTCAGCAAAGGTTAAAGCTGACCAGGATGTAAACTTTTTATGGGTAAGTTTCATTTTGTTGTATGAGGTTCACGCTTTTTCGAAAATCATACTAAAACTAAATATGCTATCGAAAGTGGGTCTGACTTGATCTATTTTAGGGAAGTCTCAAGCATCTGCGTAGAGGTAAATTATGAACAATATAATAAAAAGAATAGTAGTTGGAGATTGAGTGCTAATTGTAGCTATTTTCGTTGTTATTAGTTACAATGGCCAAAATAGCCTTTGTACAAAATCTTCTAATTTTATATTATTATGTTGCCAAAATTGCTCTTGGATAACCAAAAGCAAGTATTTATTTATTTTTTAACATTCTACTATTTCACTTGCATTATTTGAATTTTTACTTTTTATTATAGTGTAAATTCCAATTTAGAGACCCACTAAAAGAGGGTCGGGTTCCCTTACCACTCATTTTACATTTTTACCGTCTGTTCTCAAAACACCACCACTATGGGTCGAATATTTTGAAAAATCAGTTGTTGAATTAGATACACATCTTCTGTATATTATGCATGCCAAAAATCACAGTGATCAAATGGTCGGTTTCTGAAAAAGCTAACCAGAAAAAACTATTATATTATTTATTAATTATAAACATCACAGTTTTTAGCAGTGATATTTTTAAAAATTTAACCGTTGAATCATTGTGATTTTTGGCATGTATGTATATCAAACTTGAATTTAATTAGTATTTTAAGGAAATCAAATAATGGTATAGATGGTAAAAATAGTGGTAAAATGAGTGGTCATGGAACTTGACCCTGTTTTGGTTGGTCTCTAAATTTGAATTTACACTACTATACCCATAAAAAAAAAAGTAAAAATTCAAATAATGCAAGTGAATTGGTTGAATGTTAAAAAAAATAAAAAAGAAGGCTGAATACATGCTTTTGGTTATTCAAGAGCAGTTTTGGCGACATAATAATATGAAATGAGAAGATTTTGTACAAAGGCTATTTGGTCATTGTATAATACAAGTCGAATGAAAAATCAAAAGGGGGAATGCGGATTGCTAAACGGGGGTGCGAATAGCGCCAACCTTTATAAAATAAAAAACTATAATTTGTGGTCGTGGACAAGCCTATTTAGCTTAAATAGCGTGGATATGGTATGTTGGACACAGAGAATCTAGAATCCAGACAAAGGTCATGTATATGAAAGGAAATAATGCAGCAGAAGTTTTAAAATTTTGTATCATTGATTTCCAATAAGCCATGATCAATACATGCTTTTGATGCATCACAATTAATCCTAACTATTTAGATAGATTAAGAACTTACTTTGATAGCCTTTAAGTCACAATATGATTTGAGCCACACACGTGAATGGCCTCTAAGAGTAACCACACCAAGCAAGTATGTATCAACCCTCAAGCTTTCAATCTTCAAAAACCTAGAAGAATGAATCAAGGAGAGAGAGAGAGAGGAAGAAGACTAGTGTGGCCGGCCCTAGGGGTTTCCCTTCAAAATTGCATGTGCTAGCATGCTAGCATGCTCTAATTAAATAAAGCACATAGTGGTGGCCGGCCCTAGGGTTCCCTAACCCTAATAGTTAAGGGTGGGGCTATTCACAGCCCACCTTTTGCTAAAGGCAGCCCATTTTCTAAGTACAACCCACCCATTTGTATTTTTACTAAAGGCAGTACAATAAAAATTTAATTAATATACTCATTTTACCCTTGACTAAATACAACCCATTACATAACAAAAATGCTATAAGCAACCCATATTACCCCCAACACCATATTACCTTAACACCAAATCTAAAACATATTACCCCCAATACTTTTGTCTTAGGTTTGTTTGTATATCATTGGTAAACATTATATTTGGATTGAACCTGCTTCAAAACATGAAAAGTAGCACTCTATAACCATTATGGTGTGATGGTGTTACGAAAAAAACCCATATTTTGATCGAAAAAAAAAATAAAAAAACGGTGTTCGTGTTCGCATTCGGCCTGGTAAGTCCGAATGTGAAGCTTTAGTATTCGGTAAGCCAACACCGAATATGAAGCTTTAATATTCGGTAAGATATTGCCGAATATGTAGGTTTAATATTCGGCAATTACATATTCGGCATTAGCTTACCGAATATTAAAGCTTCATATTCGGTGTTGGCTTACCGAATACTAAAGCTTCGCATTCGGTGTTGGCTTACCGAATACTAAAACTTCACATTCGGACTTATCAGGGCAAATGCGAACACAAATACAGTTTTTTTTTTTTCGATCGAAATATGGTTTTTTATTATAACACCATCACACCATAATGGTTATAGAGTGCTACTTTTCATGTTTTGAAGCAAGTTTAATCCAAATATAATGTTTGCCAATAATATACAAACAAACCTAAAATGAAAGTGTTTGGGTAATATGTTTTAGGTTTAGTGTTGAGGGTAATGGGTTGCAAATAGAATTGCGTCTTGTATTTAGACTTGGGGCTTTCATGGCATTTCAAAACTTTTGTTTTGTATAGTAATGGGTTGCCTAAAAACTTAGTGGGCTGTAGTTAGAAAAGGGTAAAATAGACTAATGAAAATATTAAATGGGCTGCCTTCAGTAAAATGGTGGGCTGTAAATAGCCCCACCCAATAGTTAAATGTGATTATATCATAATTACACAATTGCCCCATGTATTAACTTTTAATACAAGTAGCTCCAAATTTATTTTAAATTTGATTTTCCTTATCTTTCTTTTAACTAACATACACATGCTTATGGGTGTGTGACCTTTTGGGTTCACATGTATTCAGTAGTAGGTATTGGACATTAAACATGTCCCTAAGCAGAACTTTTTCTACTTGGGTTCAATTAGAAACTCTTTCTAATTTCCCTTATGAAGAATATATATCAATATACTTTCTTCGGGCTTCTACTAGTCATGTGTGACACCTAGCAGCATATCATGACATACCCTGAACACAGTGAAATAAATAAAGTGAACCCTTCAGTTAACAGTTAAGACATAATAAGATCCTTCATCATACAATGTCCCAATTAAGTTATTATAGTATGGATGACTGTCAAACTACTAACTTAATTATATGTAAACCATCCTATGATATCTACTCACTTAAGTGCCCTTTGAAAACTCTTTTCAAAGTCACTCTACTCTGGCCAGAGATTCATATGAGTTATATCAGTAAGAATTACATGGGACATTCTCTCTTTTTATTTGAGAGTGATGGATTCCTTGTTGTGCATTCATCTATCTCCATACTTGTGCCATTAGGGCCAATAGATACAACCATATTTACATTGGTCTTGGATAGGATATGTAAGGTATATCATTAAACCCTAATGTCCTAAGTACAAGATAACTATGATGCCTCAGGTCTAAGAATTACTTATGTCATTGTAACTAATAAGTTACTATTTGACAGATAAATAGAACTCCATATAGTAAACTTTATGTTGATCACATTCAGTGTACTTTGTTATCTAACAAGCACCCACAGGTTTGTTTTAGTGTCACTACACAAATACTTGAGACTCAGTATTCTCACATTGAGCAAACATAACCTGTGCTAGTCTTACTGGTTTATCATACCCATTTGATAAACCTATTACTAGGAATATTTAAAATTAATGTTATGAGAAATATAAGTATCCTTTATCTCAACCATTGAGTAATTATTTTCTCAACATTTATATCTATGGATAATTATTATTCAAACATACAAGAATGAAGATAATAATAAATAAACTTGCCCAATGATTGTACTTAATAAATGAAATAACTGAATGTCAAAGTCCTAAAATCAATACAAAGATTGACTTTTAGGGCATAATTCTAACAATCTCACACTTGCACTAAAGCCAATCAACCATGTATCTCATACCCATCTTCTCAAGATGTCGGTCTAAATGCTGTCGTGTCAAAGCCTTAGTCAGTGAGTTTGCACTATTATCTGCAGTTGCTATCTTCTGTATGCAGATGTCACATCTAACAATAATTTCCCCGATTATGTGATATCGCCGCTCGATGTGTTTGGACTCCTGATGAGACCTTGCTTCCTTGGCTTGCGCAATAGCCCCATTGCTGTTACAATATAAAGATATAGGTGACTCAATGGTAGGAACAACTCCAAGTTCTGTGACGAACTTCCTAATCCAAACAGCTTCTTTGGCAGCTTCAGATGCGGCAATGTACTCAGCCTCAATAGTGGAATCCGCTGTAGTATCTTGCTTACAGCTCTTCCAACTAACTACTCCACCATTTAAGGTGAAGATATATCCAGAATTAGATTTTCTTTCATAAACATTTGATTGGAAATCTGAATCAGTATAACCATCAACTCTTAGCTCTCCTCCTCCATAGACAATAAATAAATCCTTAGTCCTTTTTAAGTACTTGAGGATATTCTTGACTGCAATCCAATGTCCTGAACCTGGATTAGATTAATATCTACTAGTCACACTCACAGCATAATTGATATCAGGTCTTGTACATAGCATAGCATACATAAGACTTCCAATAGCCGAAGCATATGGAATCTTCTTACTCATGCTATCTCTTTCCTCTGGTGTCTTAGGGCTCATGCCCTTGGAAAGATGAATTCCATGTCTGAAAGGAATTAAATCTCTCTTGGAATTCTCCATGTTGAACCTCTTCAACACTTTATCTATGTACATGGATTGGGAGAGACCAAGCAACCTTTTAGATCCTTTATACCTAGTATATAGGATGCTTCTCCCAAATCCTTCATGGGAAAGCTAAAGCTTGACTGTTGATAACATTCCTACATCATTTCCAATGAGTAAAATATCATCAACATATAAAATAAGAAAAGAAATTGCACTCCCACAAACCTTCTTGTACACACAAGGTTCATCCATGTTTTGAAGAAATCCAAACGATTTGATTGCTTTATTAAACCGGATGTTCCAACTTCTAGAAGCTTGTTTAAGTCCATAAATGGACCTATGTAGCTTGCACACTTTGTGGTCATCACCACTAGATGTAAAGCCTTCAGGCTGCTCCATATAAATGTCTTCCTCAATGTTTCCATTAAAGAAAGCAGTCTTTACATCCATTTGCCATATTTCATAGTCATGGTGTGCAGCTATAGATAACAAGATTCAAATGAATTTTAGCATAGCTACTGGCAAAAAGGTTTCTTCATAGTCAACACCTTGTCTCTGTCTGTGACCTTTTGCCACTAGTCTCGCTTTGTAGGTCTCTACCTTTCCATCCGAGCCTATCTTCCTTTTGTAGATCCATTTGCAGCCAATAGGTACTATCATGGTTTTAAGTATAGGGAAACGGGTCCGTAACGGGTAACGGTAAAGGGTAACGGGTATCGGGTGATACGTAACGGGTAACGGGCGCCGTGGCCGTGAATTTTTTTTATTTTTTTCACACCAACCCCCAAAAGCTTTGATATGCTTGTATTAACCTCTTAGTACTATATTTTAATGTTTTCAAAGAGTTCTGGTACATTTATTTCAAGTTATCAAGTCTTCAAAAACATATTAATCAATAAAAATTATTCTATACTCACTTGTTCACCACCAAAAGGAATGTCTTGGCTGATCTTCTGACCCTCATTGCTCACTTTGTTGTTGAGCTCCCCAAAATGAGTGTCGTGGTTGATCCACACTATATCCATGTGATTGATCCTGTTCATCTCCCCATCCTGCCGGTAAGACGTAATTGAATACCCCATACTCTGTATCTTCGTGCCGCTGTTCTGTATACACCACTGGTGGAGAAACATCATGTCGATATGGAAATGGATACTCAGGATTTTGCGCAGGTGGTGGATAGTGGTAAGATTGATCTGTGTATGATGTATATGGTGGTGTTGGTGGTGGATAACTTTCGTATGGTGGATCCCAACTACCTTGAGAGGATGTGTATCCTTGAGATGATGTGTATCCAAGCCCAAAGTCACCTAAACTTTGTGTCAGGTTTTATGTGGAAGATTCTTCAGATAAAGGCTGGTGTGTTTGTCGTTTTCTTCTAGACTGACTCCCACCCATACTACTACCAGCTGTTCGTGTAGGCCTTGGCGGCAAATTCTTAGAAGGCTTGGATTCAGTACCTACTTCAGCATAGTTAACAAATGTACCCAAACCATGTTCCCCCTGAAAAAACAATGATGGACATCCACCACTACCACTATGTTCATGCTCACCTCCACTTTGAGTACCACCCCCATCATTCTCGTTTGGTGGACTTAAGCCGCCACCACCACCACCACTATTGGTAGCACTTGAACTTGTTCCCTTAGATGGTTGTCGTTGTTGCTCTTGAGTTGCTGGGTTAGGCTCATCATCATCAGACAAGTTCAACCATTCGTTATCATCACGACCATCTAGTAAAGGCGCTTCCCTTTCTTCCAACCACGGACTCAATGGATCATCTTCCTCAAAAATATAATCCAAGTTTATGGGATTGAAGCTAGCATTTATCTCTGCTTGAGTTCTTCTCATTGTGTGCCTCAATTTGAACCTCATATTGTAGTGTAAAAATACAAGTTTTTGTAATTTCTTGTATTTTAGCCTATTCCTTGTTTTTGTGTGTATTTGGCTGAATGTACTCCAATTGCGCTCACAATTAGAAGAAGAAGTCGTTTGGCTCAAAACTTTGACAGCAATCTGCTGAAGTTCAGGGGCACAAGTTCAGGAGCACATGTTCCATAATGGATCCACCATTCAGCTACACAAAATTGGAAGTAAACAATTAACAATGAGAGTTTTTTTAATTGTAGTTCTGTAGATAGTACAAATTACATATTCTATTTCGTATACGTATCGTACCAGGATTGGTTCGCTGAACTGCTCTTTGAGTCAAATCAGGCTCCAATCTTTGAATGACATCTCTAACCCCATTCATTGCTTCTCGAGCAGAGGTAGTTGAAGTAGTACCCCCATATAAGAATTGTGGATTTAAAAAATAGCCTACAGTTATAAATTAAAGTAAGAATCATGAGATTTTCTGTGAAGTTATGTAGATCAGTAACTGTACACTTATACTTTTATTAAATTGCAATATTACTTACCAGCTGCGTGCAAATCATGATGTAGCTGAAAGCTCCAACGGTGATCAATAATCTTCCAATACTCAGTATGATAACGACAGTTTTCTTGAATAGCCAACTTGGCTCTATCCATAGCCTCATAGATAAAACCCATGGTAGGCTTTTCATCTCCATCCACCATTCTGAGTACTTTAAGAAGAGGCTCTTGAACCTTGATAACATCAGCTGCTCTTTGTCAGAAATCTTTTGAGAGAATGATCTTCTTAACGTCATAGGCTGGGCCATTTTTTTTCTTGCCCCAAACAGAGTTTTTCCAACCATCTGACTTTATCATATTCTTTAACTCTGTTTTGTACCGAACAATACTCTCAATGGCAATGAAATTGGTGGCAAATCTGGTAATTGAAGTTCGAAGCAGCTCTCCTCCATTTGTAAACTGCTTCATGAAGTCGAGCACCCATGTATGATTGTAAATAAAGCCAGTTATGGTTTTGGCCTCTGTGATAACCCTGCTGACACTGGTTTTTTTCCTTATATCCTCAAGTATTAGATCAATACAATGTGCAGCACATGCTGTCCAGTACAGATGCTTCCTCTTTTCCATTAGAAGTTGCCCACCAGTCTTCATTGCTGCTTCATTATCAGTTACAATCTGTACAACATTTTTTTCCCCAACAGATTCAACCATCCTATCCATCAATCTGAAATAAAAAGAATCACATTTAGAATGCTTTATACCATGCATCGTAGAAATCTATGATAGACATAATATTATTAATAATTAAGAAATTAACTACTAACCGAAAGTAGAAATCTCCCGTTCTGCTAGGCACATCAGATGCATCGCATGACCACGTGAAAACAGTGCCTCTATTGCAATAAACTAGAAAATTAATTATATGCTTCCTAGTAGGGCCTGTCCAATCATCACACATAATGGTCACTCCTCTTTCCTTCCATATTCCTTTGAAAGAGTCAATATACCCTTGCATCTTGTCAGCTTCACTATTTACAAATGTCTCTGATATGTCATAAGGCGAAGGGTTTTTGACGCCAGCACCTACTTCAATTGCTGTATCAATTAGTGGTTGTGCCCATGGGGATGAGACCACATAAAATGGTAGTCTATTATACACAATAAAATTTCCCCATGCATCCCTCAATTTTTCTTTAGCTTTCTTCATGAATGATTGCTTTATTTTTGGCTGCTTAGAGCTTTTGCTTCGACTGATTGCAGGATTCATTGCCCTTAGCCTAGTTTCAGGGTTATCTGGATCACTCCATTTGCGAGAACTACCACCATGTACACCAGTTTCTCTAATTGTACTAGATTTCCTAAGTGCAGCACCAGAACTCCCTCCCGTGTCATACCGTGTGCCTGCGGAAGCCCTAAATCGCATGTTTTCTTCATATTCTCGTTGCTCCCTTAAACTTTCATTCCTGGCATAAGCCATATCCCGTTCCTCGTTATTATCCTCATCATCAGAATCAACATCATCTCCTCCTGGCCTCAACCTTTGTTGCAATTCTTCTTTAATTTGTTGTTTCTCGAGCTTTTTTTCTTTAGCATTTTTTAAATATGCTGTCATTTCCTTCCTAACATTAGAATCAGTAGCAGGGCATGACTCAACATCACCTCTTTGAGCTGCAAGGTGTTGTTTGAATCTAGTTATTCCACCGGATACTATTTTCCCACATAACAAGCATTCTACTCTGTGTCTATTGCCATCCTTTGGGAATCCATAACACCATCCAATGTCCTCACTAGGTGTCTCCACTCCTGGTGCCTTTTTAGGAGCCATTATGATTGGTAGAATCCTAAAGGATCAAAATTCAAAAGATAAGAACTCAATATTCAACACAATATTGTTTGGTAGAATCCTAAAGGATCAAAATAAGTTATATATGGTGCCATTTTAGTTGAATTTTATTTAAAATATTTTATATCAAAATTAATAGGAGTATCTAATTTGTTAAAAAATCACACAATATTTTTTGTTTTTTACTAAAATTATTATCATTTTCAAACAAATTGAAAATAAGTTATATATGGTGCCCTTGTACTGTTATTATTATTATTATTATTTTTTAACAAATTTTAAATGTTTTTACCAATTTTTAAAAGTAATTAGTAAAAAGTTTAATTTTCTTTTATTTTAATAAATATTTTTTCATTGTTTTTGATGTTTTTTTATTTTTAAATTTTGATGTTTTATAATTTTATACAGAGATTCTAATATCAGGTACCCTATTGTAGAGCCACTTACGGTGAAAATTTGGAAAAACTTACCGGTGGATTAGATACTCCAATTATTTATGTCATGTCTGCCGAAAATCACAGTGATCCAATGGTTGATTTTTGAAAAATGGAATTTTGAAAAACTGTGACTTTTTTGTTCTTTAAAATGTTATCATTTTAAAACAGTCAATTTTCGTATAAACCAACCGTTGGATCACTTTGATTTCTGGCAGGCATGACATACATAATAGGAGTATCTAATCCAACGGTTATTTTTTCAAAATTTTCACCGCAAGTAGCTCTAGTATCAAGTGCACCTGATCATAGCAGTAATTTTATGTATTTAATTATTTTTATCAATTAATTATTATTTATACAGAGTTATATGAAATTAATGAATATTTTTAAAATTATTAAAAAATATCTTATACTTTATTTAATAGTTAAAGAGAAATAAGGTTTTATGAAAAATTTTGATATATTAATCTTTTTTTATTTTTGGTAAAAAATATGTATTAATTTTTTTATATTATTTCATTAAATGCTAATTGGTTTGACATTTTGAACTATCCATTATTAAATAATAATAATATCATTAAATAAAAATATCTATTATTTCATTAAAAACAAAACAGGGGCTTAAATATACAAAAATATATATAGTCTAATTGTGTAAACAAATAAAAAACAAGTAAAAGTAAAACATATATAAAACATAAAAAATTGATTGGTCAGACTTAAAACTATATAGTTTGACTCGGACTTGAGGGCAGACTTAAAACTAAAACATAAAAAACAATATGGATCGGTCAAACAAAGCAGGGGCTTACTTCTGCGAGGGTGCAATGGGTGCGATGGGTGCCGACTCTGCGAGGGTGTGACTCTGCGAAGATCTAGCGGGGATCTTCTGGCAGCGGCGGCGGCGGCGGCGACGGCGACTGCAAAAGAGGTATGCTTCCCCAGAAATTTCTCTCTTCTTCTCTTATAAGTTCTTCTTCAAATTACTGCCTTCTCTCTTCTTCTTGGTTCTTTAGCTTTTTTTTTTGAATAAAGGCCGATTATTTTGGTCCTGGATTGACGGATTGTCAGGAATCTCTGACAAATTTCTCAGAAATCTGACATTGGAGACTTTGGGTCCTCTGTCGTAAAGGCGTAAAGGGGCGTAACGGGCCGATACACCCCGATACGTATCGTATCCGGGGCGATACGATGTGAAATACATGTGAAATACTTTACACATACAGTATAGGTGAGAATCGCGTATAGGTGTACTGAGATACCGATACGTATCGGGCGATACGTATCGTATCGCGCGATTTTTAAAACCCTGGGTACTATACCTTGTGGTGGATCTACCAAAGTCCAGACTTGGTTGGAATACATATAATCCATTTCGGATTTCATGACTTCTTGCCATCTTCTAGAATCGATGTCTAACATCGCCTCTTCATAGTTATTAGGATCATCTGGGTGTTCACTATCACCTAGGAACAATTCCTTATCTTACTCGTGAAGATAACTATATCTTTGAGGTGGTGCAGATATCTTAGTGTCTACGAACAAGTTGTGTATCTTCAGGTACTGTCTCAAAAGGGACAGGGTCTGTCTCAACAGAGACAGGTCGTGAGTCAGGACATGTTTGTGGCTCGTCAGAAATTTCTGAAATCTCTTTGAGTTCTATTTTTCTTCCTTTGCCTCCTTCTTGAATAAACTCTTTTTCAAGAAAAATAACAAACTTACTAACAAACACTTTCCGTTCATTAGGTTGATAGAAGTAATATCCCAATGACTCTTTGGGATAACCCACAGACAAACATTTTTATGATCTTGATTCAAGTTTATCCACATAATGTTTCTTAACATATGCTGGACAACCCCAAACCTTAAAATGATTAAGGCTTGGTTTCTTCCCATACCATATCTCATATGGTGTTTTAGGGACATACTTAGTAGGAACCCTATTTAATAAATATGCAGCAGTTTCAAGGGCATATCCCCAAAAGGAGATAGGTAAGTCAGTATAACTCATCATGGATTGAACCATATCTAATAAAGTTCGATTCCTTCTCTCAGATACACCATTTAACTGTGCTGTTCTAGGAGGAGTCAACTGTGATAGAATGCTAGCTAGCTTGAGATGATCCAAGAACTCAGTAGTTAAGTATTCTCCTCCTCGATCTGATCGAAGAGCTTTAATACTCTTTCCAGTTTGTTTATCTACTTCATATCTGAATTCCTTGGACTTTTCAAAAGCTTCAGATTTGTACTTCATTAACTACACATATCCTTTATGTGAATGATCATCAGTAAAGGTAATGAAATAAGAGAAACCTCCTCTAGCTACTTTGCTCATTGGTTCGCATACATCACTATGTATTAATCCCAGTATATCTGCAGCCCTGTGACCAATAAAGGGTGACTTGGATAGGGTACGAATACTAATGTACCCAATTGTCCATCCTTAACCAACTTGTTAATCCTATCTTCACTAATATAACCTAGTCTCAAATGCCACATATATGTTGGAATTTCATCATCTCTAGGTCTCTTGGGATTTCTAACATTTTTATCATTTTTCTCTATGTAATTAACATTACCATTAATATTTAAGAAATAAAGACCGTTTAAATAAATGCTAGTAGCTGCTAAATCATTATTTAGAGAAATAGAACAAATGTTTTTCCCAAAAACAATACTATAACCAGTTCTACATAAAGCAGAAATAGAAAAAATGTTCCTTATAATATTTGGCATAAATAAACAATCAACTAATTCTAAAATATCTCGAGATGGTAATGTCAAGAAGCAAGTTCCCATAGCTAATGCAGCAACTCTTGCTCCATTTCCCATTCGAAGGGTAACTTCTCCTTTACTTAGCTTTCTGCTTTTCTTTAGATCCTGCATGGAGTTACAAATGTGTAAACTTGCACCCGAATCTAAAATTCAAGTAGAAGCAAAACTAACAGATAAGTTAGTTTCAATAAATAGAGCATCTGCCATACCTTCTGAAGGTTGGTTCTTTATGGAAGCTAGGTACTCCTTGCAGTTCCTCTTCCAATGCCCAGTCTTGCCACAATGGAAACACTTTCTTTTTGAATTGGCCTTGTCAGATTTGCCCTTTTGAACCCCTCTCTTAGCTTTTAGATGGTTCTTTTTTCCTTTCTTCTTATTACCCTTACCCTTAGGTTTGGATTTAGAAGAAGTAGAAGTTCCATCTATAGCCATGACAGTTCCTTTGCCTTTCTTCATGGTTTCCTTAGCAGTAATAAGCAATTTTAATAAATCAGAGAGAGAGTTCTCCAAGTTATTCATATGGTAGTTCTTAACTACATTACCGAAGGAATCAGGAAGAGACTGCAATACTATATCAGTGGAGAAATCTGCATCTAAAATGATATATAGCTTCACAAGCTGCTCAATATGACCGATCATCTTGAGCACATGATCATTAACAGAAGTCCCCTCTTGCATCTTAGTATGAAGGAGTTATTTGGTGGCTTGATACTTTGCCATACGACTCTGTTCACCATACAACTCTTGTAGATGAGTCAGAATTGCTTTAGCACTATCCATCATGTCATGCTGCTTCTGAAGCTCATTGGTCATTGATGCTAGCATATAGCATCTAACTTGCATGTCATCTTCCCGCCACTTTCTAAAAGTGTCTCTTTCTTCCTCAGATGCACCATCAGGAAGAAATGCTGGTATGAGTTTATTCAGCACATAGGCAATCTTATCAGAATTGAGAACTATTATCAAATTCCTTAGCCAATCCATAGAATTAGGTCCGGTTAGTCTGTTCTTATCAAAGATTCTGGTTATAAGGGATTAAGGTGAGCTATTTGGTGATCTACAAATTAACAAACAGAAAATTAGCCATTTCATTTATAACCATTATATTTGGGTCTTTAAATTATAATGGTGCCTCCCACTATTTTATCTAATCCCATATACCCTCAAATGAAATTCAAAAATCCTTTTAAAGATTTTTAGTGGGGATTGGTGTCCCATTATAAATTAGTGAGTCTCACAAAATAGTTTCTTGACTCATTAATTTAGAATGAGTAGATAACTCTTATCTAATGCTTCTAAAGCAAGTTCCAATAATTCATTTTACCTTTAGTTTGAATAAATCTCACATAATAGTTTCTTGACTTATTCAAGCTAATTAAGTCATACCCATCATTCCTTATAAGTATGGTTAAACTAATATAAACCTCACATAATAGTTTCTTGGTGTATATTAGTTTGCCATCTCATAATATCTCATATTTAAATAGGTTAATTAGAATCCAAATGTGTGAATAGTCCCCTACATATCTGCAGCTGGCATATCCAAACAAGGAGTTCTAATTAATCTACACTGATGGAAGGCTATGATAGGACATTCATAATGTCCTTTCATTACAACTTAATATTTCATATAAGGGTTTGGTCTTTAAAGGTCTCATCATTTATAACAATTACAATCACATGCATCACATACATCAAACATATATTATCTCATAATACTATTAAGATGATTATGGACTTTTAATTAATATCCAACTTTAAGCCAATAAAGTTGAATATAAGTCTAAAGGTGGGTAAGGTGATCATAAAATAATAGCATGCACAAAAAAAGTCTTCAAGTTCTTCAAGTTCCACCATGCTTCTCCATGCGTCTGATTTGCTCCACCATAGCTCCATGAGGATGTATTACATTACAATAATATAAAAGGAATACATCATAGGAATGGGGATTAAAAATTAAAATACAAAGAGAAATAAAAAGGCATGCAAGCCCCAATTAAATTACATCATCATAAAACCAAAACCCTAATTTCAATCACATTGAAGCGGTCAATCACATCCAATTTTAATTTGGTCTTCAGTCCATAATGATCATTATTTTATAAATACAATCTCATTGCATAAAATTAAAGGCATGAAGTAAATAATGGAGGCATGCATGTAAAATAAAGCTTTATGTTAAATTTCCATAAGTATGAAAATTTAATCTCATTCCTAATCTCATTAGGACTTAACCCAACCTTATATTATCTTAAGATAAACAAGAGAAAATAATATAATATTAATTCTAGAAAAATAAAGTTTCACAAATTTACTTTAATGAATTAATATTAATTAGCCCATTTTATATTCAATAAAACCATTTTATTAAATATAAAATTATCCAAAAATTATTTTATTATCCCAATCACTTTAAAAACACTTTTAAAACATTCTTTTCTTATTGAAATGATTTTAGAAAAATTAGGATAACAAAATAACCAAAATCTCAAAATTTTGAGAAATTAGGGTTTCACATGAAACCCTAATGCCCAATGAAGAAGATGATGGCCCATGGCCATCTCATGGCTCATGGCCAACACTCTTAACTTGCTGGAAATTATTCATAGGGCTATTCAAAGTTGAGTTAAATTAAAACAAGCCAAAAGGAAGCAAGTTTATAGAGTTTTAAAGCTTACATATAAGCTAAAACAAAAACTAGGATTTTAAAACTCTATTGATGAGCTTCAAAAGCTTCACCAATGCCATGGTAGACCACGGCTATGTGTGGGAACCATTCCCACATGATTTTCGGCCCCTCTAAGGATGATTTGAAGGTTTGAAAGATAACAAGAACAACTAGAACAATAAAACTAAATTTCTGGGTTTCAAAGTTTCCAAGAAAACTAAATAATTTTGAACTAAGTATTCTATGGCTTCCAAAGCCAAAACTAAATCATAGAACCCTTCAAATACTTCCATAGAACACTTTTATGAAGTTTGAAGGGAAGCCATTGAGTGGTTTTAACAAACCAAGCAAAACAAGAATACTTTATAAAATTTTGTGCAGAAAAACAGTGTTACTGTTCAGCGGCTGTTTTGCCTCCAAACGCTGCCTTAATGGCTTGTAAAAATTCCCAAATTTATATGAAAACATTCTATATCGAGTCACGATCGAAACAAGACTGATTTCATGCGATTTGGATCTGTTTTGATCAAGATACAAGCTAAACAAGTTGGCATGCTCCAGAAAAACGGAAATTCTGGGTTTGTTCTTCATTGAGATTGACGGCCCTTGCTTAGAAACACCCTATAAGATTGATTTTTAATGTATAAAATACACTAAACATCAACCTTAAATATATATTGATCGTCTCACGATCAAGAATGAAGAACATTATCAAAATAGATTTACAAACCATTCTAGGGTTTCAAAAACAAAACTTTTTAAAACCTAAAACCCTATTACATCAAAGCTATCTTTAACATACATTAATCCTCCATTAATGTGCTGCATAAGAGCATGATTTGACTCTGATACCACTGAAAGGAAATCAGCATGGAACGCAGCGGAATTTTTAAAATTTTGTACCATTGATTTCCAATAAGCCATGATCAATACATGCTATTGATGCATCACAATTAATCCTAACTATTTAGATAGATTAGGAACTTACTTTGATAGCCTTTAAGTCGCAATATGATTTGAGCCACTCACGTGGATGGCCTCCAAGAGTATCCACACCAAGCAAGTATGTATCAACCCTCAAGCTTTCAATCTTCAAAAACCTAGAAGAATGAATCAAGGAGAGAGAGAGAGAGAGAGAGAGAGAGAGAGAGGAAGGAGACTAGTGAGGCTAGCCCTAGGGGTTTCCCTTCAAAATTGCACGTGCTAGCATGCTCTAATTAAATAGAGCACATAGTGGTGGCCGACCCTAGTGTTCCCTAACCCTAATAGTTAAATGTAATTATATCATAATTACACAAATGCCCTGTGTATTAACTTTTAATACAAGTAGCTCCAAATTTACTTTAAATTTGATTTTCCTTCTTTTTCTTTTAACTAACTACTGGGAGCGGAAATCCCATGAACTCGTGATAGTGCTTATAGATTATGCCACAAAAAAAATAAATCCGAATCCATTAACATAAAGAGAAGAATCCATACCTTTGAGATATGTCTGGATTGATCTCAATGAATCACGAACTGTAGAACACTGCTCGAGCTCTTCAAGCCTTCTACCGTATTCCTCCTATGCCAGAACGTGAAGAGTGAGTGGCTCTCTTTGTGCTCTCCTTGATGGGCGGCTGCCTCTAGGGTTTAGAAATAATATTTCGTCTGACCTAGAGGCTGCCCAACATGACATATATATAGGCTACGGTAGGGACTTAAAAGCAAATAAATAAGTTTCGGGCTCCCAATATAAATATTAATTATAATTCATTCCACTAAAGAATTATAATTGCACTCCCTCGCTTATTCGAAATTCTATTTCTAGCTCTTTGTTATTAAATACTTATTAATCTCTCCACGTTAAGATTACAGATACCCGTTGATTAAAATAAATCATTGACAATTTTATTTAATCAACATCTGTTAATCTCCTTGAGACATTCCACTTAACTTATTTGATATGTCGGATACAAAATCCACTTGCAGGGTTTGACATAATCAAATCTTATAAGCATCCTCAAGGGGGTATCATCAATCCATATTACAGGACGTGGATTCCGTTAATAATTAATATACACTATAATAATTAATATACACTATACGCTTAATGTCGTTACCCAACTCACCGAGTTTATTGACCCACCCATAAAAGATCTCACTCTATATGAATCAAGATAACAAATTAAGTGTATGTGCATATTAAACATTTCGGGATTAAGAGCATAAGCATTCATAATAACCATGAGGTATTAATTGTTTAATATGTCAGTATAAAACAATTACCCCAAGACAGTCTCGTTCAATACACACAAGTATACTAGCACAAGAAGTCGGAACTAAACCGTTCCCCATAGTCAAGACAGACCTACTGAAATCTTGTGCTATAATCTTGCCGATGGTGTGTCCAACTCCATCTTAGACTATGAACAATAAGCTTATATTTTACATGAAATGATGATCTGATCTTCTGTGTGTAAGCCGAACTCTACACACTAGATCATCTACTATGTAGAATAAAAGACATGCATGCATAACATTAAAAGATAATATAATGCAAACATAGCTTATATAGATTCTCATTTAAAATGCAATATCAGAATTCATTAATAAATAAATACTAAGGTTTATTACATAAATGCATGGCTTTTAGTATATATCTCCAACACTAACATACACATATGCTTATGGGTGTGTGACCTTTTGGGTTCACATGTATTCAGTAGTAGGTATTGGACATTAAACATGTCCCTAAGCAGAACTCTTTCTACTTGGGTTCAATTAGAACTCTTTCTAATTTCCCTTATGAAGAATAGATACCAATATACATTCTTCGGGCTTCTACTAGTCATGAGTGTCACCTAGCAGCATATCATGACATATCCTGAACACAGTGAAATAAATAAAGTGAGCCCTTCAGTTAAGACATAATAAGATCCTTCATCATACAATGTCCCAATTAAGTTATTATAGTATGGATGACTGTCAAACTACTAACTTAATTATATGTAAACCATCCTATGATATCTACTCACTTAAGTGTCCTTTGAAAACTCTTTTCAAAGTCACTCTACTCTGGCCAGAGATCATATGAGTTATATCAATAAGGATTACATAGGACATTCTCTCTCTTTATTTGAGAGTGATGGATTCCTTGTTGTGCATTAATCTATCTCCATACTTGTGCCATTAGGGCCAATAGATACAACCATATTTACATTGACCTTGGATAGGATATGTAAGGTATATCATTAAACCCTAATGTCCCAAGTACAAGATAACCATGATGCCTCAGGTCTAAGGATTACTTATGTCACTGTAACTAATAAGTTACTATTTGACAGATAAATAAAACTCCATATAGTAAACTTTATGTTGATTACATTCGGTGTACTTTGTTCTCTAACAAGCACCCACATGTTTGTTTTAGTGTCACTACACAAATACTTGAGACTCAGTATTCTCACATTGAGCAAACATAACCTGTGCTAGTCTTACTGGTTTATCATACCCATTAATAAACCTATAACTAGGAATATTTAAGATTAATGTTATAAGAAATATAAGTCTCCTTTATCTCAACCCTTGAGTAATTATTTTCTCAACATTTATATCTATGGATAATTATTATTCAAACATACATGAAGATAATAATACATAAACTTGCCCAATGATTATATTTAATAAATGAAATAACTGAATGTCAAAGTCCTAAAATCAATACAAAGATTGGCTTTTAGGGCATAATACTAACATTATATATATATATATATGTTTTTGTTTGTCTTGTCCTTTGCAAAGTGTTTGTCTTGTCCTTTGCAAGAATTATTTGCTAACCCTTTTTCACTTTGTGTGTACAAGAACCATAGAACGTTGTTGGTAGTAAGTTAAATTTAAAATGGATGAGCCATACTATAAAAAAAAATATATGGTTGTAGATGATGCTTGATGCATTGTAATTTTTCAAATAATAAATAAGTATATGAATCTTATTACTAGAAAATTATAATGTCGTTTTTCCCTGCTCATTTTAGAAGTAAACAAAGGCAGACAAGTTATAAAGTGTCCACATTTGATCTTCGATGCATGGACATCTGTTTTGTGTTGAAATTCATCCAACACATTATTCATCAACAGGAAGTGATGCCCTATGAAGTATTTTTTATGTTGCATTAATATTTCTTTCAATTTTGGGAGGTTTGAGGGTTGTAAAACGTGCAAGTTTTGACTAGAAGGATCATAACCTTAGTGTAACTGTCCATGATTCTTTTATATGGGTTATGTGTTGAAGATGTTGTTTATAAAAAATTACAAAAGCTAATCAAGCTCCATGGGTCCTACCATGGGTTCTACATGTTAAGAGAATACTCTCAGCAAAGTATGGTCGAACCTACTTCGTCCCAACCTCCATGGGTTCAACTATTTGGTTGTTTGATGTCAAAGTTAGTAGGTGTTTAGTTATGAGTTTTATTAATTATTATTCTTGTTTGAGTTAATTTGAGACTTATTAAATTATGGAAAACTTGGTCTGAGGTCCCATAAAATAAGATTCTACTTGCTCTAGTCCTTCCAAAAGGTTTTTCATGCCAAAAAGACCATTATTTGGACAAAAATTCCCCCCCTTTCCAAACAAAAGTTCACTACCCAGACGAAAAGTTCATTGTCCTGACAAAGTTCACCCCCTGCAAAAGTTAAAGTTACTAAGATCGCGTAGTGAACTTCCAAAATTTTGGAAAGTCACTACCAAACATCACTACACTCGCGTAATGAATTTTCTAAAAATATATACATATCAAGTGATATTAGAAGGCAATCAGAATGCATTTGTAAGGTTTGTTTATTTATTTTTTTTTAAAAATAGAGGTCTAAACACAGCCTCCATATTTTTCGGCAGCCACATGCTCACAATCCCCCGTTCAACCAATCATTGCCTCAAATTAGTGGAATCGGTGTCCTAAAATCACAACGTTGATGTGGAATTGTAAAGAAACACATTAAACGCCCCCCCCACCCAAAAAAAAAAAGACAACAAAAGAAAGAAAAAAATATTCTCGGAAAGATCGGCGCCTTTACCACTTCGCATCTTGAGATCGATTGATCACCAGCAAAGCTTCAAACTGTCTTTACAGGGCTTGAGAAAATGTCCATGGTCTGAATTCCAAAGCTTGGTGCTGATGAAATATCCTCCCTCTTGACAAGCCCAGTCTGGAATGCTTCTGAAAGTGCCTCCCCAACTTCTGCTTCATTCTGATAATCAGCGGCACAGTTGAAATGGAAATAATTGATCTTGATGGAGTTGATGATGAGCTCTGATGGATTTGTCATCCATACACTATACTTCGACTCAGACTATTGGTATCTTGAAGTCACTATTGAGTATTATTTCAAATTTTGCCATTTTTCTGATGACACTAGATCAAAGATGAGAGAGAGATAGAGGAGAAGAGAGAGAATTGATGTTTTGTATAGAAGGGCAAATATGCCATTTTGAAAAAAAAAATTCAAAAGAATTGGACTTTATGCATTAAAAATATCATAAATAGGTCTTTAGGCATGAAAGAAATCTTAGGAGGACTTCAGCCATAATGCACTTCTATGATAGGACCTTTCACCAATTAACCCTTTAATTATTAAGAAGTTAGTATGTCCCTTACTTTGGACTGTTCTCCAGCAATTTAGGTCTGTGCTTTGAACTTTCTGAGAACAAGGTCTTGGAAGAGATTAGCTCCAACCAAGACCTTGTTCCGAGAAAGTTCAAAGCATAGACCTAAATTGCTTACGCTCTAGTGCATAATAGACATAAGAAAATCTTGCAACCTTTACCTGGCTATGGTAATCTAGTTGGATCATTTTTGTAGATTTTATAGACTAAACCTAACCTCCACATGGGTGCCATATGGTAGTAGTGTGCCTGTAAACCAGTTTTCGAGTATGGCCAATGAATACTATTTTTTTTTCCCTTTTCTAAATTATTGTTAATTCATTTAGTTTCTGAAATGTTTCATGATCTTCATTGCTTTATTCCATTTTCCTTTATCAATTCTCATTAAACCAATTATTTTTTAATATTCTAGTGCTTCATGTAAGATTTAGTTATGCTTGCTAAAGTGGTTTTGTGTAATAGTGCAAAGTGTTTGAAAGTTATTATGATATAGCAATAGGTGTATATTTTGTTGGCTATTTTAATTTATCATATTGTTTCTGATTGAGGAATATATACGTATTTGTGGAACTAAGGAATCTAGATGAATAGTAGAGAAGTATTTAATAAAAGAAAAAAAAAAAAAAAGAGTTGAGTTGATGTGACTATTTATAAGTTTGTGTGCCTAACTTCATTCATATGATGTGCAGACCATCGCGACAGTGTGTATGTTCCTTGCAGGGAAGGTTGAAGAGACTCCTCGCCCACTAAAAGATGTTATTCTTGTTTCTTATGAGATAATTCATAAAAAAGATCCTGCCGCAGCCCAGAGGATCAAACAAAAGGTGTTTCTCTACAAATGGTGCATTCACCAGTTTATATGTGTACTTCCTTATTGATGCTTACCAAGTTGATCTTCTTCTTCTTCTTCTCCTCTCTCTCTCTCTCTGTATATGAAAGTTTCTTCTCCGCTGCTTCTTGTTCCCATAACATGATGGACTTCTATGCTTGTCATTCTTCTTTCTTAACCAAGGGTTTAATCAAGGGTAGCCTTGCCAGGTAGCAAGCAGGCTGTACCCCTGAGATTGTACTTCGAAATGTTTATAGATTCTTTGGTTTGTCAATCATAATACCCAACTAATTATATTGCTAAACTACCATAAGGTAATTTCCCAAGACTATATATCTTGCGGGTATTATGATCCTTGATTTTTTTTTTTCCAGAGTCTGTTTCCTTGTTTCCTTTTAAGCCCCAAAACTTTTGTTCTGAACACTCATTTTTCACACCAACAGCTGTATGATAAACTATCTTCCTCCTACCTTTAGTTTTCTTGTTTTAATTTGGGGTTTTCAAATGCAAGAAAGCTTCATAATTTAGGGGTATGAATATGAAAGTAAGGAACAAAGGGAGATGGATGCATATACACAAAATTTTAAGGGCTTGCTTCATAACATAGGAGTATGAATATGAAAGTTAGGAATAAAGGGAGATGGATGCAGATGCAGAAAATTTTAAGGCCACCAATGCAAACTGTCATTATTATTATTATTATTAATATTATTATTGATTTGATTAAAAAACCCTCTGTATTATTTTGTAAGAATAAGAAGGGATAAATTTGTAATATTCTCTGAATATATGAGAAGAAGATCATTGTATGGTGATTAGTGACTGAAGAATTCGGCAACATTCTGAGTTTTTTCCTCAAGAAAAACTGCCAATCATTGAGCGTGATATTTCCAAATGAAAATCTTAGCATTTGTTGGTTAGGGAATACTTGAGAGAGTTAAGTGAATACATCTCTTATGAGTTAATTTTCTTTGTTTGTTGAAGAAGAAAAAGTCTGAGGCTATTTCTTGCTTGTCCAGCATCTAGTTTTGAGGCTTAATGTATGGTGATTCGTTAAGGCTGCTGTCTTGTTAGAGCTGGGGATGAGATCATATTGAACAGTTTCCTATGGCTGGGAAGCTGGAGCTGTTCTTTAAGATATCCATTTTGTCTGTGGGGCCTTTTTCTTTCCTGAGATCTCTATGCTAATTCCTGACAAAATACTTGGGAAAGAAAAGGCCCGAGTGTGAGCATGGATATCTTAAAAAATATGTATCTGTTTCTCAATCAATACGATGCAACGGTTGATTAATACAATCCATCAAGTGACTACGATTTGGTTTTACAATAATCTTAACCATATTGGAAACTGTTGCAAGATGGCATTCTTTATGCATTGCTGAAGCTTCAGCCTTCAAGCCAGAATCGGATTGACAAGAAATTGCTTCCTTTTCTTCTTTGACAAATGACAAGATGATCAACTCATAGAAGATGTACGTTACACAATAGTTCCGTGTGTTTCCTAGTCCGAAAATGTTAAGCTTTTCTCTTTGATCTTGTTCATTTTACTCAACATTTCTGAGTTTAGCACAAGGAAAAGACTGAGAAAGATGGTGAACCCTTGAGTCACTCTGGGCACCAATTTTTTTTTATATTTATTTTTTTTGTTGGCATGGTATATACAAATCAGAGTTTTGTTTATAAGTGTGGTTCTAGTGGGTGCACTAAAATATTTCCATATTTGCATTAATCTTTGTTTGTTTTTATATTCTATGTAGGTTCCTTGCATCCTTACCCCCTTATTAACATTTTTTATTTTTTATTTATTTATTTTTAGTTTTTCTTTTTTGTCATAATGTTGGCTATGCCTTGATGTTATTAAGCTTTTTAGTTTACACACTGATGATGTGTCTAATTTGCAGGAAGTATATGAGCAACAAAAGGAGTTAATATTGGTCGGGGAAAGGGTTGTACTTGCAACTCTAGGATTTGACCTCAATGTTCACCACCCATATAAACCTCTTGTTGAAGCTATAAAAAAATTCAAGGTTGCGCAGAATGCCCTTGCTCAAGTTGCTTGGAATTTTGTCAATGATGGGTATGATTAAAATGCTGCATCCTTATTCTAATTTCTGATAGTTCCAGTTAAATGGTTTCTCTTCCTTCTCTTCTTCATCTTCACACACTGGAAGTGGCTTGCAGGCTGAGGACATCACTTTGCCTGCAATTTAAGCCCCACCACATTGCAGCAGGTGCCATTTTCCTTGCTGCTAAGTTCCTCAAAGTGAAGCTTCCATCGGATGGTGAGAAGGTCTGGTGGCAAGAATTTGACGTCACCCCACGTCAATTGGAGGGTTGGTGTCCCTCCCTTATTTCCATTGTAAAATTAATGTGGACCTGATGGGACAGTCTTCAAACAGCCCTGTGGCACCAATGCATGGTGCTGCTGATGGTTGGATAGCAATTGACCCTTGAGATGTTGCTGGAAATTGACCTCAACCAGATTGTTGCTGTCCTTTTTATATCATTACGTTGGATGGC
This sequence comes from Hamamelis virginiana, assembly GCA_017140935.1. NCBI lineage: Eukaryota > Viridiplantae > Streptophyta > Magnoliopsida > Saxifragales > Hamamelidaceae > Hamamelis > Hamamelis virginiana. The sequence continues at coordinate 128,814 of JAESVK010001055.1, forward strand.
ACCAAGGATTAATTGGTGAGCATCTAGGAAGAACCATAAAAAATGGATGGTTACAATTATCTGTATCAAGTCAGCATTCTCCAGAACTGCATGGTGTATACACTGATTAGTGTGCCATGGGTATTGCTATTTCATTGGTGGGCTGTCCTGCGTCTTTTAGAGATCGATATCTTTGGATTTTCTCTTAATATTAATGTGCTTATCTTTTTCTTGCAGAGGTTAGCAATCAAATGCTGGAACTGTACGAGCAAAATAGAGTGCCCCCATCTCAGGGAAGTGAAGTAGAAGGAAGTGCTGTTGGCGGGCCAAGTCATCGCGCGTCATCAAAAACTCCAGCTGTGAATGAGGAACAGGTACCAAGTAATGTCCATGCTCAAACAGGAATAGGAGCAGGGTCTACTGTGAAGCCTGGGACTTCTAAGCAATCATCATCTCGACCAGCACCTGATTATGGTGACAATCATGGGGTGCCACCAAGAAGCATTCAAAATCAAAGTAATGACAATGGGAGTGCAGAGATGGGTAGTGTTATTACTGATCACAAGGTAGATGGGGAAACTATTGATAATCAGCATCCTGAGCAATTGCCTCACAAGGAGAATGTGAGACAGCCTCCAAGTAGATCTACACTTGGGACCGAGCGAGTTGGGGAAGAAGAGCAAGAGAGAGATAGTGGGAGAAATGAGAGTGTAGAAGTAGGAGAATGGAGGGACAATGGCGCATTACACAAATCTGGCAGTATGGGTGGTCGAAATTTGGAGTTTCGGGAAGGTCCACTTGGCCAGTCACCCCAAGATGCTATTAAAATGATTGATAAGGATAAGGTGAAGGCAGCACTTGAGAAAACGAGGAAGTCTCGTGGGGACATGACGCGGAAGAGGGACTTGATGGATGAGGATGATCTTATTGAGAGGGAGTTGGAAGATGGGGTTGAATTGGCGGCTGAGGATGAGAAAATCAAGCGGGAGAGAAGACAGAACTGGACTAAAACAGAGAATTCACTTTACGGTAAGGACCACGAGGATGCTGGAGATAGAAACCAAAGGGAATTTGAAGTGGAGAACGTGGAAGAGGGGGAAATGTTAGATGATTCTTCACCGATGCTGAACAGCCGCAAGAGAAAAGGGAGCCCACTGGAGGGGAAGCAGCGCCACCGTAATAACAAACATGATACTGGAGAAGACCGTAATAACAAACATGATACTGGAGAAGACGGACACAGGATGGGGATGGGCCGCGTCAGTTATGCAGAGAGGGAGCACAGAAAGCACGCACAGGACAATCATTTATGAGGTAATGACAAGTGCTGTTCGTAGTTTGCTTACATGATTAATATGGGGTCTGGGACATGGGACTTCCATCGGCACTATTATATGGATTCTAACCGGGATTGGCATGTATGACTTGTATTTTAATTGTAAAAATTGTTAAAAGAGGATGCCTCAAGCCCCATGATGGTAGGACTCTGCTGAGAAGTTGTGGTATTTTTGTTTATTTATTATTCATTGTAATTTAGCAGTAATATTGAAACCCGGATGCTCCCCATCTATCCAAATGCTTTCCATCAATGTGGCACGATGGTTCTGGCAAGGAACTATGGAGCCATTTTCATTTAATTTGTTCTTGCACTTAAAGTCTTTAAATATACAGTTGTCTGAATGCCACGTTTTCAGTTTTTATATTTATTTATTTATTTATATTGATACATCATAATGGATAGCGTTTAACTGCTAGTGGAGAGGAAAAAACAAATGGGGTCAATTCTCTTAGTACTTAGAGCCTTATTCCATCGAGGGAGATACGAACCAATGAATTAAAGCTCAAGTTCGAATGCTATGGTCAATTTTGTAGATTATATTATTGTTCACGTCTAAAACCTATAGCACGCGGTGGTGGATGTGCGGGCGTGCCAAGACTTTCTAAAGTCCAATCGAGATTGCTACAACACCTCTTGGCCAAAAATCAAGGTCTGAAAGTCTTGATGCCAAGTCAGTCATTATATGGTCAAGATCAAGCAATTGCTTAAGGTGAGAGTATGCCTTAAATGGGTTTTTAATTGAATGTCTTTAGACCTTGATGACTAATTAAGAGAAATAGAAAATGAATCAAACACTAAAACAATTGAAATCAACAATGAAACTGAGATTAAAACAGAAATATACTTAACCACATTCGAATTGAGAATCATCATTGATGAACTTCGAATCAAGATTGCTAAAATTTAGATAATTACAGACCTTGAACTAATGAAAACTCAGAATTTGAAATGAACTGGGAATCGACAACAACATAAACAAAAGAAAATTAAAAGCATTTGAATCTAAATTGGCAGCATTTCGCTTCGATTAGGGATGTGTTCGTGTCCCTTCAAACTGAATATGTTCTCTTTTATAGACCTTCCCTACTAACTGCATCTTCTCCACGTTCACCACTTTGGATCATGGTTTATGTGCTGCTAACTCTTGTTCCCATGATTCCATGCATGGCCACGTTCGTAATAATTGTTGCATCTGCTGCAGCCACGTGTCTTTAAAGAATTCTTCTCATCTCATTCCAGATTTTGCCACGTGTACCTACAATCTTCTTATTGGAAATTAACACGTATTCTACTTAGCTGAAACTCTACCTCTTCAACCTTATCAATTTAATTAGCCATGTGTCATCTCTCTATTGAATGGCCAACTATCAGATTATCACTTAGCCATGTAATTTTACTAGAAATTATGTATCTAACTCCTATTGGCTTCCAATTAATCACTGATTTATCGCCATGTAAACAAATTACAAAAATGGCAATTTTTGGTGTAAATACTTTGCCCCTCGTTTTATGTTTTATTTAGCCATTAATTGGCTTGAAACATAAAATTTTATTCTTCATATAACGTCTTCAGTAGACTTAATTATCTCCACGTGTCACTTCCCCCTTGATTATTGTCTTTTCTCATTATCTCTCTACACGATTCATGCTCAGACTTTAATCTTGTTTGGCCTTCCCTTTTCGCATCACGTAAGACCTTCTGCAAATTATCAGTTGCCCAGACGCAACCCTATTTTTCTTGCCTTCTCAATAAACTTTCAAAATTCAAATCAGCCGTCTTACCATCTTATCACAATATTTCCTCTTCAAAAACTTTTTCTACTCCATAACTACACTGTTCTTCCTTTTCCTTCAAACATTCATTCTTCCTCATTTTCCTTCTGCTACTATGGCTGGCTCTTCTCCGTCTCGTTCTCAATAAGATTTCCAAGCCATATTAAATGATCTTTCTTGCGACATTTCTGATAAGGTATTATCTTCTTCTTCTCGTTTTGGTCTTGTATTAAATACTTCTTCTTATCCTGAGAGTTTAGGACCATTTACTCCTTTCTTTAATGGAGAAGAGCTTCTGTTTGAAAATGGCTATATTCGTTGGGATGAATGGTCATGTAGGAAGTCTCATAGGTGTTGGCCTAATCCTTTACCCAACTGGACTCTCTGGATGAACCGTCTGGAACCCTACTGTAGAAAACTTTGGATTGATTTAGGAATATATGACCATCTGCAATTATGTAGGCAATCTTATGAATTGAACTGTAAACTTCTTGCTGCTGCTCTATGTTTTTGGAGTAAATCTCATAATGTCTTCATATTCCCTTGTGGTCCTATGTCCCCTTCAATGTTTGATATCTGTGCCCTTACTTGTCTTCCAGCCATAGGTGAGATCCTGAGTGCTTCTTATTCTCCATCTTTTGACTTTACATTTGATTATAAAAAGGCCACATGCTTATGGTCGAATTACATTCAATCTGAATGTGGTTCGTCCATTGAAATTTATGTTCAAGAATATTGTACATTTCTGTTAATGTGGCTGTGTAGATTTGCTCTTTGCTGTCCTTCTGGCCAAATGACTCAAGAATACCATCGTATTGCTATGGCTTTAGCATCTGACCACAAACTTGCTTTAGCCCCATATATATTGTCTCATTTATACAAAGGTCTTGGTATTTTGGCCACATCTTCTCTTTACCCCATTGAGGTTCCTTTTGGCTTTTGCAGTGTTGGCTGTATGAGTATTTTCCAGAGATTGTTGTTACACCTCCAGAAACTAGGTTTTACCAAACCTATGCTTCTAGGTGGTTTCATGCCAACTTTCCATTCAAATCCTTTCAATTTAACTTCCAGTTCTTTTGGAATCTTTCCATTGACCGTGAAAATCACATTTTCTTTCCATTTGTTTCCCGTCAATATGGCCCTTAATGGTTTTCTCAAATCTCTCATTTTTACCCTTCAAGTATAGATACACAAAGTAAGATATGGGGTTCTTACCTCATTACAAGAGATCTTCATTTTGCTGGTAACTTTGAGTACAAGAACAAGAAAGTCGGTGTAGAAATCTACCCAGCCAATTTGATATGTAGGCAATTTGGATTCTGTCAAGATCTTATAATCCCTCCTTTTGCACTTTCCAAAAATAATCCTCCCACAGCAAGAATAATTTTTGAGTCAGACTCTGAGATTCCCCTTATAAACTACCTGTATGAGGAAAAGCTTTCTTCCTTCCATCTTGAAGCCCTTCCAAACAACCCATCTTCCACTCAGCGTTTCAAGATTTGGTGGAGCGAGTGGCCTTTAAACAACGCACTTCCATGGTGAATTTGGGATCTCTGTTGAAGCAACTTTAGGCTTTATCAGCTCCTCCTCCAATTGAGAAAAAACCATTGATCATAGCTCCCACTAAAACTCCAAAAGCAGGTATTCCTTCTAAACCAAATAAGTATTTTTCCCCTGATAAAGATTCCTATCAATACAACCAAAAATTCTTAATGGGAAAGCACATAGTGGCCTGTTATTTTGCATGGTTAAAGGATAAGCAAGAGTTTGGTTCTAGTGTTCCAGATTCTCCATTCTTCTATTTTACTCCTTATCTAGACTTGCATCGTGACATGGAAGCTTTGGTTGCAACCATTGACACCACCGAAAATATTTCTGTTGAAGGTTTTGAACAATCTTATTTTGATATGAGAATTACTTACTTTGCTCTTATGACTTGTGGATTTCTTTTGCAGCTGTAACTCCATCCTCCCAAGTGAGTCAAGTCACTGTCAAACAGGAAAAGTTATCTCCTACAAAAAGAGTCCCAAAAAGAAATAAGCCTTTTGTTCCCCCTTAAAACCTTCCAAAGAGAACTTCCCAGCGAGTCAAGAATAAATCAAGATCTTCTTCTCTTTCCACACATATTGACCTTTTTGGGGACGATAGTGACCCTTCTAAACATTGTCCTATTCCTTCTACCAAAAAGTCAACTATCAGCTCCTCTTTTTATAATTCTCCAGATAAAGGATTCACAGCTTCGTCTACTATGACTAATCCAAAACCTCCCATTAATCTCTCTGAAATCCCAAATGACTTGGAAGCATGGGCCGTGACATTTGAAACTCCCCCCAATTGAAATCAAAGAAGAAGAAGTCACTACTCCCCTTGTCCTGCCTCCTTCCAGTCCTGTTCCCACTGATGTAGAAGCTGAAACAACCAAGGCTTGATTTTTAGAGCTCATTGAGAATAGTCTTGACAAAATTACCCCAGCTATGACTCAAGCGATATTGAAAAATTATAAGATCCTTGCCAAAACACCAGAGTATTTTGTTCATGTTGCTCCTTTCTATCCCCACATTGCTGGTGTTGAAGATCTTGTCAAACAGTTTGAAGCTCAGTTAGAGAAAAAGATCACTTTTAAAGCTTTGCTGAATGCTCGTCGAATGAGGAAATCTGAGCTAGATAAAACTTTGGCTGAAGTGAAGGCTTTGCGTGCTAATGAAAATTCCACCAAAGTAGAAGTGCACACCCTGTCTTCAGACATCACTTCTCTTCACGCACAAATATCGGCCCTTCAAAATGAATGAGCTTAGAAGGAACAGACTCTTGCTGCCAAGAATGCTTTGGTGAGGTCTACACAATTAAAAGCCTCTGCTACATGGGATAAAGCCAAAAAGATGGGACAAGATTATGGAGGCTCTACTGCTGAAGTGCCGTGTGGGAGAGCAATTGCATTCATGCAAAAGTTGAGGAACACCTGTCACCTCTGAAAGATCGCTGCTAAGATCAGAGACGGATCTCGAGGAACATACAGTCCTGTCACAACCATTTCCTGTTCCAAGGGAGGTGACATCACGAGGAAAATGATTTTATACATACATACATATATATATATATATATACATATATATATATATATATAAATAGGAATATAAGATCGAGTTCGAGAATTGTTTTTCCAATGATCAATATATATATATAATACACATCAATCACTGGTTGATGCTTTAGACAGATTCAGTTTTTAAAATTATAAAGAATAAATAAACTTTTATTGACAGCAATAAAATATTCATACTTACAGAAATTGAGAAGTAATACTGGACTTTCTTACACACTTTTAGAATATTCCCACTTTCTTTCTCTAGAACTAATAGAAAACAAGAAAATTCTCTAGAAGTAATAAAAGACCGATCTCTATTACATGTACTTCACTTCTATTTATAGTGAAATTCTATAACAGAATTCTATAACAGAATTTCACTTATAATCATTAGATCTGTGACAAGGACGTAACACGTGACTAACAATAAAATATGAGATTACAAAAATATCACAAAAGTACAATTTATTGCAATAATGCCATTTATCAATTCCGCATCATATAACTTTATTCTCCCCGCATTAGTATTAGTTGCATCAATTCTGATGACTAGAAATATGTATTCTCTCAATCCTTTTTGACCTCTTTGACCATCTAACAATAAAGTCCCCTCGCAGGAGACCCGCCAAAACAAAAAGGACAAGGGACTGCTACGAAATGAAAAAGAGGAACTGGGAAAATATCAAATCAAAATGGCGACTGAAAAGCCAAAAGATATATATATATATATATATAGTAGATAGATGTAAATAATATAGATATAAAATATAATTCCAGGAAGAAGAACGGTTAAAAGAACTAGAAAAGCAAAATAATAAAGGTAAATAAGTTCATCTGGAATTATAAATTGGGAAATTACTATTCAAAATTTTGTATCGGATTGTAGGGTCTTTAAAGTTGATACAAGAATTTGAAAAGAAGTATGAATAGTAATAAGGTGTAAGAAAAAGAAAAGAAGCCAAATACAGAGTAAATAAAATGGATTAAGGTAAAGTCAAAGACTTGTAATGCGGAATCCAAAATATTATCAAAACTCTGTATATATAGTTGAGAAAAAGAAATAAGAGGAGTATATAATAAAAGGAAAATGGGATAAAGAGAAAAAGAAAATAAATAAAATAAAAAGAAATGCAAAGGTCGGCGGAAAAAAATAATTATGGTGTATGGGAAAGGGCAAAGCGGCAGTCGAAAGGACAAGGGTGCAGGTTACAGCCGTCTGAGATGACGATTGTGATTGGGAGAAGGTTGATGTGACAGTTCAGTTTCGAGCGTGGAAATGGATATAAAAGAAGAATTAGGGTAAAGAAAAATGGGAAGGAAGAAAAGAAGAGAAAAGCTGAGAAAACTATGGCGGATAAAGGCAAAGGGATTATGCGGGAAGAAAAGAAGGAGTCGAAGCGGAGAAGAACGGAAGCAGTTCTCCAGCTAGGCGGTATGCGGAGACGAGAAGTGGGAGATGGGAATAATGAAGAAAGGAACACTTTGATCACGGCAGAGGCCAAAGAGAAAGAGAAGAAAAACAGAAAAAGAGAGCTGAGAGCTATGAGGGAAAAAAACTCACAGCATTTCCCGTAAGGTATAAAGTGGTGTCTATCAATGGGTAACCAAGGTACCAACATTTCAAACCTGATGAGAGTGCGAGATATGGTTGGTTTCACAAGAAACCAACATATCAAACTTGACATGGGACGAGGGGGAACCCAGCGACTGTTGTGGTTTCATCCTCTTCCTATGACTTGGTAGAGCAGTGAAAGGAAAATGGGTAGGGATGTATGGGTATATGGGAAGTGTACAATGGGCAGGGAAAGTAGTGTAACCAATAAACTAAAAAAAGATGGAGGTACTGAATATGTATTGTAACCAACTCATATATAAACGAGCAATAAGATTGCAAATATTTGTGAGCAAAGTTGACTGAATCTCTCCTTTTGTTTTTTTGTTTTGTTTTTTTGTTTTTTTGTTTTTGTTTTTTTTTGTAATACTAATAATCAATAATATTGAATGGGAACGAATGAAGAGGAGAAGGGAGCACTAGCGGTTACTCCCGGAATGATAGACTTTATGCATTCAGTGAAGAGGGGGATGTCAACTATTTTGAGGGAAATAACGTCAGAATGGAATAGGGAGAATGTTAGGTATCCTATTCTATGTCTGGATGAACGATTAGAAGCTGCGTCTACCCAATGTCCACTAATGATGCAGTGGATGAACCCTCTGACAAGGATAAACTAGAGAAGATGGGAGAATGAATTGAACACAAATATTGATGGGGAAAAAGCAGATGCAAACATTTTGAAAATGGCAATAGTAGTGATGGGAGCGGTTTCGCAACCTTAAGGGCTTAAAACCCCAAAACGCCAAACCCAAGACTTAGCCATTTAAAATCAAAAGGAACCATCAAATAAGTGGATTCACCGTATATAAGCTTTAAATATAAGAAGTTTATCATTTTAAACTCATGCATCCTAAGTATAAGGTCTCAAATCCAAAAATCATCACCGTGTATGCAGAAAAACCCATAAAAGCTTAGAAAACTCAACCAATAATCAAAATGAACAAGAACCCACAAGGGTCCCAACGTGATTTAAATTAAAAACCCCTTCTAAACCCAAAAAATTTGAAACCTTCTTCCATATATGTTAAAACCAACTAAATACCCATTTTTTTAGAAACCCCACAACCTCACATTACCGTTAAAGATTCGGACTTGTATAAAAACCCACCAAGAATAAGTTCGAATACAAAAATATACACCGTGAATGTTAAAAGCTCATTTCCAAATCATCCCTATCCTGTTTTATATAAAAAAAAAATCATAGTTTCAAAACACCACACACTCACCCAACTCTAACATCGGATCTTCCAAAAATAGTGCATGTAGATGGGAAGGAAGAAAAGAAGTAAAATGCACATGCAATCAGCTCCCAACCTTCACTTTCCCCCAAATCTAAATTCTAAAGTCCAAAAACCAGAAAAATGAAGAGAATATGAGGAGAAAAGATGCGGTTATGCGAAAACTGACTTACCTTTTTCAGAAATAACTTCCGGTGAGCTCTCCAGCTACACTCCGGCGAGAGTTCAGGCAAGGACTCCAGTGATTGACCCACTCCTTCACGGCAGCTAAGTCCCCACTCACCCTTGGCAACTCTCTCTCTCTCTCTCTCTCTCAAATACCTTTTAGTTTATAAAGAAAAGAAAGTGGGTTATAATGCAGCCCATGGTTTTGTTGGATTACATATATATAAAGTGGGGAGTTGTTTGGCATTTGCAAAAAGATTTTTAAATAACAATTTGTTCAATTTACAAAACCACCCCAATATTATTTAAAAATTCTAAATTATGCATTTTCAAAATTTTTGGGTTATCAGATAAATGCACCATAAAAGAACAATAAATGCTAACTATTTGATTCATAAACTGCAAATGTAGCTTACACTTGAGATTAAAAGAGAGATAAATGACCTACACTAAGATTACAAGGTAAGAACAACAAGAAACAACTTAAAACTAAGCTAAACTAACTAGAAAACACCAAGAACAAGAGGAAAACTAAGCTAAACCTAATGTAAACCCTAAAACCAAATGGAAACAAGTCAAGACCCCCACTCCAGCTGCTAAGTGCTTCTTTTATACTTTCCATTGAGGCTCTGATTGCATCATATATTTATATATTTCTCATGCATTATTCCCACCATTTTGTGCATACTTGAGCCAAATTTATATGTGAATAGATGCTTTTTATGTTTTCTTGTTTTTCCATGCCTTGTAGGAAAAATGAAATAAAATGGATGCTTTTTGCATGCAAAGTGAGAGCTTCGAGTCAAGCCTTGGAAGTCTTCAAAGGTCATGGGACTTATACGACATACTTCTAAGTGTGTCTAGATGCCACATATCAAATTTCAAAGCTAAATACCAAGTGGTTTGGGAGATATGGGCAAATGAAGTCATTAAGTGCAAAAAGCGACCAATCTGTACATTTTGGAAAAATTGTTTCTCTCCAGATTGAATTAGACAATGAAACCACCATGGTTGGAAAGAAGACTTCTCAAGCTTCACGTGCATATAAAGAACGTCCAAATCCGACTCCGGATGAGAGAGATATGACCATTTGAAGTCGAAGGCATTCGCAAGTCATTTTAAGGCATTTCATGGCATTTTTGGAGAATCTGGGAGGTGGTACCGGTACCACCTTTTTGTGGTACCGGTACCAGGTATTTAAAATTAGTTTTTAAGCTCCATAAACATTTTGTACCGGTACCAAGACCCGTGGTACCGGTACCAAGGTCCGAAAACTGCATTTTTCAGCTATAAATTGCCTATTTGAATAAGGGCAATGTGGGTATTTCATGGGCACATTAGGGCACGAATTAGGGGCCTATTTAAAGGAATTTTGCAGCCATTTTGACTCTCTCCCACTTAGTTTTAGAGGTTGAAAGGTTTGTATCAAAAACATGGATTCACAGCGGAAGTGTAAAACAAAAATTTTCTTTTTATGAAAACAATCCATATACACAACCTTTCAAGAATCGATTCAAGCATTGGGTTATGTATTAAAAATACAAGAACATATATTTAAAAACAATAAATATACTTACTTTTGAATCCTTGCGAAGTAGCTTTCCTTTGAGTTTCAAAGTGATGAAACCTCCAAAGGTATCCACACAAGTGCACGACTCCTTGAACCTTCTAGTCCTCCACAACACCTTGTGAGGAGATAGCTTGGAGAGGGAGAGAGGAGAGAGAAAACGGCTAGGGAGAGTGGGAACCCTAGAATGTGATGCTTGCTTATTCAGGTTCCCTCTCTTCTCATTTATAGACTTTCTCCTCTTTAAGGAGTGTTTGGTTACTAGTGCTAGCATGACCAAACATCCTTGAATAGAGTAATCCTATTCTTGGTTAAGATTGACTTTTAATTAATTAACCTTTAATAATTAAAATCAAACATATTTCAAAGATATGATTCCCCTCCCACAAGTTCAAGAAACTCACTTACACTTTATTGTGTGTGACCCTTTGGGTTCACCCTAACCTAGCAGTGGACAGGGACATCTCTATGTCTCCTAAAAATAGAAACTTTCTATTTTAAGGTTCAATTGGAACGATTCCAATTTTGCCCTCATTGATAACACTTTATCAATAGGCTTTCACTGGTCATGAGTGACATCTAGCAACATATCATGACGTACCCTAGGTTTAGGTGAATAGCAGAACTATGTGAACCCTTCATGTTATTTAATCCTTCATCCCCTAATGTCACAGTTAAGAGAATAGGTATGGTTTTAGTCAAACCCTATCTTAACAACTTGATATCTGTTCCACAAAATATAATCTCAATAAGGTAATCGCAGTGAAACACTTTTCACTGTTTACCTATCACTCTGGCCAGAGGTTCCCTTTGAGAATTATCTTTGTGAACTAATCCTGACATTCTATCTCTCATTAACTGAGAGTGATGATCCCTTATTGCACACTCATCCATCTTCATGCATAACTTATTATAGCCAATAAGCACCGATTACAACCTTATGGATAAGGCTGTACAAGATACTATCAAACTCTAGCAACCTATACATAAGACAGCTATGGTGTCTCAGGTCTAAGGACTACCAAATAAATGGACATAACACTAGAATATTCCTTTGACAGAAGTACCATAGGAACATTCTTTGTAGATCATGTTCAGTGTACATATTCTCTAATATGCACCCACAGATTAACCTAAGTGTCACTACACTGATAGAAAAGACTACCTATCCTCCATAGGAGTTAGTTTAAATCTGTGCTACTCTTCATACGGTTAATTAAATATCCACTTTAATAAACCTTTGAGTAGGAACTCTTTTAGAATAGATGTATATGAGAAATATCAGTCTCTCTATCTCAACACCTTGAGATGCATATTTCTCTTATCATTTATTCATGGACCTTATCATATATGTTAGAACATATTAGATAAGTTATTCCTTCCATATATTATAATAATATGAAACTTAATATACCCTTTAGGATTGGTTTTAGGGCATACCTCTAACAGAGGTTCCTCCATTGTTCTCTTAAGTTTAGGTTAAGATTTTAGTTGTTCTTCATTTTTTAGCTTATGATTAGTTTAGTTTAGTGTTAGTTTAGCATTTTTTTTGGGTTCTTCCATTTGTAGTCTTTAGATTTAATATCTAAACTTTGTATTTTCATTCTCAAGTAATGTAAATAGCTTTCAATTCAAGTTTCTTGCATATACTAATTTGGATGGCTAGCTAAACACCTCAAGGTGGGTTCAATGGTGGATTTCCTCTCCAAGCTCTTGGTAAATGGTGCTTTCTCATCTCAAAAGCTTTCAATGCCAATGAAATAATGTTTAAATGCTCTCTTTCCTTTTGAACCCCTGTAGTTTCATATTCATGATCATTGTATGACTTGTTATGCTTGGTTATTGAGCACATATGCATGCTACATGTTTGTGAAAATGCTTCATCTTTTGAACCCTTGTAGTGTCATATTCTTGATCATTGCATGACTTGTTATAATTGGTTATT
>JAESVK010001055.1:155776-178843 GCA_017140935.1 Hamamelis virginiana
TTTTTAAAAACCTACCTTCCGCTGCGTTCCCATGGTGTATTCTTTCACACCTACCGATAGGTGGTTTGACCGCTATCTATAGGTCAGAGACCTATCGATAGCGGTCATCTACCTATCGATAGAGAAGTCCGAAAATTCAAAAATAAAAACCGTTCGCCGATTGGGTCCCTTCCATTCCTGCGCACTCCAACGGTTTCTCCCCATAACTGCCACGCCGCTTCGTTCCTGTAACCACCCATCCCTTCACTTCCCCGGACTAAAGGCTACAAATACCCCATCTGCATCATAGGTTGGTATATTTTGTGTACTGAGTTCTTATTTTGGGTTGCTGTTAGACTTTTCTAGGGGTGGTTGTTTTTGTTTTTCTGCTGTAGTTGTTTTGAGTTGGAGGGTCGTTGAAGTAGGTTGGTTGTGTTGTGGAGTTTTGGGTTGTGTATTCTCCTATCTGCAAGTATGAGTTGTCCCCAACGTTCCACTGTTGTGTACACTGGACAGGGCAGGAGGTCTGCCGTTGTTGACTCTGGATCTGCTTCCAGTGACTATTCTGTACCACCCCCTGTGCCTGCACTTCATAGGTGCGGTTCATCTTCTCGTGCCCCTCTTCCAATGGAGGAAGATATCCCTGTAGAGGAGGAAGAATATGCCGAAGTGGGTGAGGAGACTGGAGAGGGTCCCCGTAGAAATCTGGAGAGTGTTGATCCACGAACTGGTCATAGAGTACGAATCACCAGCTAAGGCAGCTAGAGAACCGCATTTGAAACTGCAATAAGACAGAGGAATTTCAACGTGGAGAGGTATGTTGACCAAGTCCACATCGACCCTGATCACACTCTCGTTAAACTCTTGAAGGCGCGAAAACTGAACATATGGATGGTGAAGGGCGGAGGATACAAGCCCTCGCTTGTGCGCAATTTTTATTTGACAGCCCAGTTTCGGGATGACCAGCCAGAGATTTTGCAGGGCACAGTTTTAGGCCGAACAGTCTGTTTCAACGTGAATGACATTGCGCAGTATTTACGCTGCCAACGCCCAATTGCAGATGAGTTTTTGGCATCCCACCTTCGCTACTCAGAGAAGTCTCTCCCTGAATGTGCAGCCATTACATGTGTCGGGCCCGAGCTCGTTCTTCAGAATTTTACCTCTGGGAATATGCATGCTCTCCATTCAGTGACGAACGAGCTCCTGTACTCTAATCTGCGTGAGCGAGGGAGTGACTCTGATATTCCATTGGAGGCAGTGCGTCTTTTGCTGGAGTTCATGGCTGATGGGCCAATGGACATTCCACTGCTTATCTTCAACGAGATCCGAACGTACATTTCGTCTGTCCCGAAGAGTAACAAGCCGTTCCCGCAAATGATTACCTATTTTGTGATGCGGGCGGGAGTTGATTCAGAGGAGCAGCTGCTGTAGGGCGAGGGCCCAATTACTCGGACTACATTTGTTAGGAGCATGGCGGCGAGTCAGGTTGCCAGGAGATTGCGCGCCGCCCCTGTTGCCCCATCTCAGCCTCAAGAGCCTAGGATAGTTCCCCAGCACATTTCTGCCGCTGCTGCACCGCTTATGAGTGAGAGAGAATTCATGCAACAGATTTGGCTGGAGCAGTGAACTTTGATCGAGATGCAGCAGACTATGCTGGCCAGCCAGCAATCCATGGCTGAGACTTTAGGGCTGCTTTCGCGCCAGATGAGGGCTCTATGGAGGAATCAGCGGGGTGAGATTATATCGGACGCAGAGATGGGTTTGTTTGTGCAGTCTCCTCCTCCTCCTGCAGCGGATGATGTTTTGGACGGTGATGACCCTGCGGGGATGTGATGGCAGTGTGGATTGTGTTGGGATGTGATTTTCTAGATGTTGTTTTCATTTTTAAGTCTTGTTGGATATTTCGTTATGTTGGTTTGTGGTGGTGGTGTTGTTGGATTTGATTTTAATTTGTTGTGTGTTAATTGTCTTTAGGTTGTTTTAGGATAGTCGAGAATGGTTTGGGTAGTTACCTAAACCATTTATGTTAACCATTCTCATGTTGGTGTTTCCTTTTCCTTCAGTGTAACCGTGGTACTATTTTATGCTAATTAAGTCCTTTATGATTTCGTTAAGTTTTGGTGTTCTCTTTTGATCAACAATGTTGTGTATGCTTGAACTTTGTTATCGCTGTGATTGCATTTGTGAGCATTTCACTCGTCTAATCTCGCCATCTTTGTGCTTAAGCGTATGAGAATGCTTGCATATGTTCTTATGTTTGTCACGGGCAGAATTAATAAGCTACATCTTATGTGTGACTTTTATTGCGAGCGATGATCTTGTGAGAATTTTGAAATCAAAACCCATCAATTGGATGAACTTTAGCTTAATTTAATTGAGAAATTAATTTATCGAAGCTCTATTGCACACGCACGTTCAGAGACGTTATTCTACTTGATTAAGAGACTTTTTGCGATAGTGATGTTACTGTGGTTCCATGCATGTATAACTTGTCAACTTATACATTTCATGTTGCATGCTAGGCTGTAGTTTATGATTTTATGTTTCATTTGGTAGTTTTAATCTCCTTTTATTTTCTCTCAATTGGGTTTGCTTCATTTTGAAGTGTAGCTAGGGACTAGCAACCTCCAAGTTGGGGGGTGTGATTGCTCGCAATCATAGGCTCTAAATTGGTAGTTGATATACCTATGTGCACGGTAATAGTGAAGTAATTCAATAGGTTTTGCGTAGATAGTTCATTAATGTTATTTTATTTGTATTATAGGTTTTTGGCCTTTTGAAGCCCAATTAATGTCTTCCGATGAAGCGTGGTTCGCAATCGAAGGTTTGGACAACGTTGAGGGAGCATCGAGCATCAATTTGAGGCTGTTTGGAGGAATTGTAGGTCAGCTATCGATAGGCAACTGAGGGTATCGATAGATAGCAGCCCCTGTAATCCAAAGTTGCAATTTCGTGCAAGGCCTATCGATAGATGATGATGGCTTCTGTTTTTCCAATTTTCAATTTCAAATTTGATCTATCGATAGAAGGACATCTGGTATCGATAGCTGTCAGCCCCTATCTCCCATTCTCAGCAGCAAAACTTTCGTCTATCGATAGCGCATGATCCAGGTATCGATAGATGTCCCCTTCTGTTCCCTGGCGAATTGGATTCTCCGCGTTCTCTATCGATAGGTTCTCATCACCTATCGATAGAGATTCATTCTTCAAAGCCTGGCGATGCCCTTCTCCGTGTTCTCTATCGATAGGCGTCTTGCGCGCTCTCGATAGCCACCTGTCTGCTCCAAAAATTAAGCTTAGTATATTTGTAATAATTGTGTGAATGAGGGATATTTTTGTCTTTTTGCTCCTTGTCTTTTAGGGGGTTATAAATACCAACCTTTATGGAGTAAGGACAAATTCCTTTTTACTTTTGGTCTTTAGCTCATAAAGGTGTCTTTTGTTTTCTTTTGTTTTCTTGCACTTTCTTGGAAGCCAAACACTACTAAATGTACTCCAAAGGGCTTACGTTCGAACTATGACGTGGAGGAGCGTTCAAGGATCGCCGATCTACGGCATGGCCGGCTAAGTCACTTGGTGATGGGGTTTGGAGAGGATTTTGGGTGAGGTTTTTAGTCACCATTTTGTAATCAATGTTATTAAATATTTGGTAGATTTGTATTTGGGAACTTTTGTACTTAAACCGCTTTTATCTTGAAATATATTAGTTTTATGTGACTGCTTCTACATTCAAATACAAATGGTATTTACTTTAATGAATGATTGAGTTAATTTGATTGTTAGCATAGGTTATACATTATTGTTAAGTTTTGATAGTCTATGGCTTATGAGTAATCATTACACACTTGATCATTCATATCTTTTAGGATAACCTAATCTTGTAGTTTAGGTTTCCATTATCCCATTTTTTTTTAATACCATTTCATATTACAAATGGTGATTACACTCTTGCCCTAATCCGAACCAACCCCGTTACTTTTCTCCATTTTATCTTACCTTTTAATCTAGTTTAGTGTGTTCTTAATTTCTAATTAGGAACTTAATCAACCAATCAATCAATCAACTTTGAAATCACCCTCACTAGTTTAGCTTCTTATAAACTCCAAACTTGATTCAACAAACGTTCTCTGTGGACGACCCACACTCCCCTTGATTCATCGAATTGAGGTTAAACTTTAGCTCGAGTGTGGTATTATAAATCTTTTAAATCTTGGCACGTGGCCAAGAATTAACCTCCCTCGCCGTGGCGCAACCAATCATTTAGACCAGTTCCACTCCCTGTGGAGATAACCTGAGGACTCCCTCAGTATTTATTATGCTTGGCGATGTTTGAATTCCTACGCATGGGAATTATTTGAGCACACCTATAGAAGACAAGCAGGCTCCTTCAAATTAGAGGTGAAAAGACAAGAATACCCAAGTGAAATGAGGGATTTACAAGCAAAACAAGCAGTTGAACAAGCCTAGGACCGGTCCCCCTTAAGTTAGTGATCGTCTAGGAACAAGGGGGATTATTCCTTGTTAATGATCAAGGTTAATATATTTATAAAACCACGTGTTTGTGAATCTCAATTTAATTGCGATTGGTGAGCACGGGTGTCGAACCACTGGGAAATATGTAGATTTGAAATGAGAAACGATTAGATTAATTAAAGTGAAAGAATAGTGTCAAATTAATTTGGTGGTGGAAAGAGCTTCAATTGGGTTGAAGCGGAAAATGCTGATTTTAGCAAAGCTGATTAAAACGCGATTAATTAGTGGAATGAGCGGAACTTGGGTGAGAAGTCCATTGAATATCAAATATGTTGAAGCAGAAAATGCTGATTTTAGCAAAGCTGATTAAAACGCGATTAATTAGTGGAATGGGCGGAACTTGGGTGAGAAGTCCATTGAATATCAAATATGCAATTTAGTTATAAAATCCACGATATAGTAATTATGTATGGTGGTTCATCCAACTACAAGAAGGAATCCCCAAAAAGATGATGAATAACAGGACCGACAGGTTTATCCTTGAAAAGGAATGGAATGTCACTATCCACCTTAATTGGGGATAAAGCATGCTAGTTTGTTATTCATCCCAATAAGTACCATTGCATAATTATATAATTGCAATCACAGATATACAATTATATTATATTATATTTAGCAATAGTGTGCGGTAAACCTTCACAACTATGCAATCACATAATACAAATAAAATGATGTTTATAAACTAGAAATGCATAAAGAATCCAACTTCATCCTCACCCAAGCTTGGAGTATTAGCTACACATCAATGGAGGAGAATATCCTTTATCCATGACAAGCTCTAAGGGGTCACGGGATGGAAAAGTAAAATAAAGCAGAAAGTAAATGACTGAAGGAAATAAAGAAAAAATGACTGAAAGAAATAAAGAAAATGACTTAAGTAAATAAAGAAAATGGCGTAAGTAAATAAAGAAAATGGCGTAAGTAAATAAAGAAAATGGCTTAAGTAAATAAAGAAAATGACTGAAAAAGTAAAGAACAATTCTCAAGTGAGAATTGAGCCATGCATAAAAGGAAAATTGCAGAAATTAAAGTGCAGAAATTAAATACTGAATAAGTAAAGAACAATTCTCGAATGAGAATTGAGCCATGCATAAAAGGAAAATTGTAGAAAAGTAACAGAATAAAAAGCAGAATTGAACTGTAAGATAAAGTCTATTGAAATTGAAGAGAAATGATCCAAAAGCAAAGTCTTGAACCCTCTTAAAGTCACATGAAGCCTTGTATTTATAGGCTGATTTACAAAAGGACCAAAATGCCCTTGAAATATCACAAAATATCTAGAACAGCCCACAGCCGCCTTATGTCTATCGATAGCGAAGTCTGGCTATCGATAGCGAGACTTGGATATCGATAGTCATGTTGGCTCTGGCTTGGAAAATACAGGAATTCTTCTGCAGCTTTTCGCACTTCATCGCCTATCGCTGGTGTCTTTAAGCAAGACTCCATGAGTGACGGCTTCGCACCTATACAAACTGTACAATTTCTTACAAGAGAGAAATTAAACAAGTTATACAGAATTTATACAAAACAGGTTATTATTACGCAACTATTTATATAAGGGAACACAGTAATACCATAGTTTGAGGGCATGATTGTGATAAATTAGCTAGGACCGGTCCTCCCACTCCCTGATGCACTGGTACCAGTCCCAAAAAGCTAGGACCAGTCCTCCTTTCTGTAGCAGCCCACTTTGCACCATTTTTGGCATTTTCGAGCGATTGAACCTTCATTCATCGAACCCCGCTTCATTCGAACCTTCGAGCAACATTGAATAACCCTAGGAAGAGTGTTAGAGAGTTCTCTTAGCCAAGATGAAGGGGAAAACCAATTATGGGTAGGCTTTGGGGAAGAACCATGCATAAGCTCGTAAACGATTAAAGAAACATGCTCGTGGGCTTCAAATGGCAACCGACGATTCCAAACTTCATTCAAATACTTTAACAAAGTGGAAAAAGTACCAAATTACCTGCGAGGGGACAAAAACAACAAGAAAAATAAAAAATACCTGTTCTACACCAAACTAGGGCTCAATAGCATATGATATACATGAAAATGAAGGTAAAAATGAAGAGTTTTATGTGTTAAACACCATTATTTTTATGATTTTAATTAATTACAACCATTCATGCCATCATCAAATTCATGATCATGCTTAATATGGCTCTGATACCACTGAAAGGATATCGATGGAAAGGATTCGCAGCAGAAGAATTGCAACAAATTTTTTTTACAAGAAATGAATCCTCCATCAAAATCAAGCAGGATTTCGATTAAGCATCGGATCATGAAGCCTCCAAAAGTATCCGCATGAGCACAACACCTTTAGAACCCTTGCAACTATCAACACTTGATGAGAAGCAAATTTGAGAGGGAGTGGGAATTCAGCTATGAGATAGAGAGAGAGCAAGGGGGATGGCCCTAGGGTTTCTCCTACTATCTTAGCCTCCACAAAATGATGATTAGGGTTGCTTGGTGCTAACTTGACCCATCACCTCATATTTATAGAAAATATTTCCCTTATTTATAATTTCATCCTTTACTTATTAACTATTAATAATAGGGACCAAATTAGTAATAATTAGAAATATTCTCCTCTCTTTAATTCTAAAGACTCACTTATGCCCTTGTGTGTGTGTGACCTTTTGGGTTCATCCCAACCTAGTAGTGGACAGGGACATCTCTATTAGGAATAGCAATGGGGCGGGGCGGGGCAGGTTTTCAGCTACCCCATCCCCGATAAGAAAAACACTCCCTATCCCCGCCCCGTACCTCGCTGGGGTATAAAATGGTAGCCCCAGCCTTGCCCCTACGGGGAATTACATTCCCCGTCCCCGCCCCGCGGGGAAAATTCCCCGTCCCACTTGCGGGGAAAATTCCCCGCCCCGCCCCGCCCTGTTTTCATCAAAATAATTAATACAAGTTTGTGGAGAGGTTCGTACCCAGGACCTCATGCCTTTTATATAAAGACCTTACCACTTAGCTATGCATAACCTTATGTTTCTAAGTTGTGATATATAATATTTAACCTTATTTCATATTCTTTTAGAAATCTATACTACTTATAAAAGGCCTAATTTTGAAAAAACTTTTGATCGACTAAAATACCATCGCATTAAATGACTGATATTGAAGGTTAAATAGTTTAGGAATTAGGGTTTTAATTGTTAAAACCATTAAAATGGCATAGTTTTGGATAGGAATAACTGAATAATTCTTTTATTTCTTATTCTTAAATGTTAATATCTAAGTATAATAATTTTCACGGTGACATTTTAAAAAATGACCGATGGATGAGATGTTTTGCTTATGTAAGACATGCACATGTTGATCCAACGATCATTTTTTTCTTTTTTCTTGTAAAACTTATAATATTAAATTTGCATGGTTTAAACAATTTAAATGTTTTTCTCAAAAACCAATTGTTGGATCTATGTGATTTTTTGCATGCACAAAGTGTTTATATGGAACATCTTATCCAACGGTCAGTTTCACAAAATAGTACCACCATATTAACATTAGTACAATATGAATAAGAACCATATGATACACAAGTTTAAACAATTTAATTGTTTTCTCAAAAAGAAACCCTCAGATACTCGGATCTATGTGATTTTTTGTATGCACAATGTCTATATGTGGAACATCTTATCCAATGGTCGGTTTTACAAAATAGCACCCATATGTTAACATTTGTACAATATGAATAAGAACCATATGATACACAGCTTAGATGAAACCAGTATAAGTAGTTTTTGTTATAATGGATAAGGTCAACTGACCGTTGGATCACTGATTTTTTGCGAGTATGACATTCATAAAAAGTTTATCCAATTCAATGGTGGGTTTTTCTAAATATAATTGGATATTGGCTCTATTCAACTAACCTCACGCAACTTCGTGCTTAGTATACATTGTGATTGAATGACTTAGGTTACGGGTATAAGGCTAATTTCATAGTATATTTCCAAAAAACCATTGTTGGATCTCTATGATTTTTTGCAATCGCGACATTTATATGAAGTTTATATAATTCAACGGTTGGTTTTTCTAAATATTATTATATATATATTTCATGACTAGATAAGTTTATGCAAATGTAGCTTTTAGCATTAAAAAAATATATTTTTAAATACCTGCAAATGTAAGTTTTTGCAAAAATACATTCAAACTTAATCATTTTAGTCGATCAAATTTTTTTCCAACATTTGGCCTTTTATAAGTAGTATATATTTATAAAAAAATATGAAATAAGGTTAAATATTATATATCACAACTTATAAAAATAAGGTTATACATAGCTTAGTGGTAAGCCCTTTGCATATAAGGCATATGTTTAATGAGGTTCCAAGTTCGAACCTCCCAACAAACTATGTAAATTATTTTTATGAAAATGAATCGGGGATGGGGAATCCCCGCGGGGCGGGGAAAATGAGCTAGGCAGGGCGGGGAATAGGGAATCCCCGCGGGGCGAGGAAAATAAACGGGTTGGGGTGGGGCAACGGGGCGGTGCATGGTGAACCCGTCCCCACCCCGTACCCCAGCGGGGCAAAATTTTTTTGCCCCATCCCTGCCCCATACCCCGCAAACTTAAAAAAAAACCCGCCCCTATAGGGGCGGGTCCCCGCAGGGACGGGAAAAATTTCCATCCCTAATATCTATGTCTCCCAAAATAGAAACTTTCTATTTTAAGGTTCAATTAGAACGATTCCAATTATGCCCTCATTGATAACACTTTATTAATAGGCTTTCACTGGTCATGAGTGACATCTAGCAATATATCATGACGTACCCTAGGTTAGAACTATGTGAACCCTTCATGTTACTTAATCCTTCATTCCCTAATGTCACTGTTAAGATAATCAAGGTATGGATATAAGTCAAAACCCTTATCTTAACCCTTTGTTATATGTCCCACAAAGTATAATCTCAATAAGATGAATCTTATGAAACATTTTCATAGTTCACCTATCACTCTGGCCAAAGATTCAAACTGAGAGTTATCATTGAGAACTAAAGCTAACATTCTCTCTCATCAATGTGAGAGTGATGATTCCTTATTGACCACTCATTTTTCTTCATACATAACTTATTAGAGCCAATGAGTATCGATTACATCCTTAAGGTTAAGGCTGTATAAGATACTATCAAACCTTAACAACTTAAGCATAAGACAGCTATGGTGTCTTAGGTCTAAGGACTACCAAATAAATGGACATAAAAAAAAAAAAGAATATTCCTTTGACTTAATCTCCATAGAAATATTCTAGCAGATCATGTTCAGTGTACATATTCTCAAATATGCACCCACAGATTAACCTAAGTGTCAATACACTGATAGGAAATACTACCTATCCTCCCAATGGAGTTAGTTTAAATCTGTGCTACTCTTGATGGTTTATAAATGTCCTTTTTGATAAACCTATGAGCAGGAACTCTTTTAGAATAAATGTGTATGAGAAATATAAGTCTCCCTATCTCAATTATCTGAGATATATATTTCTCTTATAATTTATTCATGGACATTATCATATATATAATTAAATATATATACGACAAGTAATACCTTCTAATTAATTATAATATTAAAATAGATATGCTCTTTAGGATTGGTTTTAGGGCATATCTCTAACAATCCTCCCATTGGAGTTAGTTTAAATCTATGCTACTCTTAGTGGTTTATAAATGTCCACTTTAATAAACCTATGAGCAGGAACTTCTTTAGAATAAATGTGTATGAGAAATATCAGTCTCCCTATCTCAACAACTTGAGATATATATTTCTCTTATCATTTATTCAAAGACCTTATCATATATGTATAAACACATAAGACAAGTTACACCTTCAAAATATAATATAATATGAAATTGATATGCCCTTCATGATTGGTTTTAGGGCATATACCAATCTGCAATCCGCAATTCGCTTCCGCAATCTACCATAATTCCTTCTTGATCACTGTTTTATTGTATATGGTTCACTGATCAATTGCATCTTCATTGTATCCATTCCACTGTATATGCATTTTGCATTAATTCTGTAAATGCATGCATTTTGCATTAATTTTAATGGCCAAAATCATGTATAATCTCAATCCATTTTGATTATATAACAGCATGATAATGGTTCCTTACAATCTTGTAACAAAAGCATAGTGATTTTATGCTTACTGGGTCAATCATCATTCTTTGAGTTTGTATGACCATTAATCATGGATGTTAATCATGTGGAGCCTAGATGAATGATGATGGTTTTCATGTGCATGGACGAAGCCATGTGGGGTTGAGTGGGAGCACTTGCCCCTAATGTTTTTTTTTTTTTTTTTCAAATTTAGTGCCCAAAATATTTTAAAAATCTTGAATTTTCCTCCCTCAATGTTTTTTTACTCCTTCAATTTAATTGTCCTACCCCTTTCCTTTTTAATTTTCCCCTTCAATCCTTTCATAAATGATAGCTTGATTATATTTATTGAGAGAGGGGTACTTGATATATAGCATCTCTATGCATTCATGCCATATGATGCACCAATACCAAAATTTGGCACCTCAAATGACATTAATACCAAATTTTAGTACATATGTGTTCTAATGCATTAATACTATATTTTGGCATTTCTCATTTTTTGAAGGGAAAGTATGAGATGACAAAATGACATTTGGCACATGGGTGCCAAATTTGATAATCCTATGTGTTGTTGCCAAAATTTGGCACTCTAAATGGCACAACATTGGAGCTACATAACCTATTTGGGTGCCAATGACAAATTTTGACGATGGCACCTCAATTGACATACCATTGGAGATGCTCTAATGAAACCATCAAACAACACTTTCAAAAGTTGGAGCCCCGTTAACGGTAATAGACTAATAGTCACTATATTGAATTGAAATTGATTATGGTTTGTAAAATACCAATGGATTACAATTTTTTGAAAATTTTTCCACCTCAAACTAACACAATAAAAGCATATATATACAAAAACATTCTTGATTTTTGAATTTGGGATAAACTATTTACAATCAATTAAATTTCGCCCCCCACATCCGAATTTCTGGCTTCGTCCCTATCAAAGTGTTGTGCTTGTCACAAGCCCCAATAGGCCCACAAATGAAATGAATTGAGACTAGGAAAATGCTAAGCTAATTAAGTTTCTGAAACAAGTTTTTACTCTCTCCGTCCCTCAAAAATAGGTCTCTTTCAAAAAACACGCATATTAAAAAAACTCATTAATGCATTGATTTGTGATCTTTTTTAGCTTTTATTTCCAAAACTACCATTTTTCTATGATTGCATTTGGTGTCATGTCAAGGCAATATTGGAATAATAAAGGGTAATAATCATTGTTATTAAACCCGGACCGGACCGGCCGGTTCAACCGGTTGGACCGGGAACCGGTCCCCTCTCCGGCTGGTTCAACTTACAAAAACCCGTTTTTCAAATAAACCGTTCAATCCGGCGGTTCAACCGGTTAAAAAACCGGTCAACCCGGTTTTTTTTTTAAAATAATTTTTAAAATTTTTTTAAGGTGCTAAAATGACTAAAATAGTCCCAATATTTGTAATGATTGCACATAAATTCAAATATATGAATTGATTGTACAAACATTTAAAAAAAATTATATTTTGAATCATTTATAGCTTTTATTCTAATAAATAATTAAATAAATAAATAAATAATATATTTATGACGTCATGGTTCAACCCAGCGGTTCAACCGGTTGAACCGGTTGACCCTTAACCCAGTAACTTTTTCGGTTCGATGAACGGTCCGGTTTTTAAAACAATGGTAATCATATGGAAAAGTTAAAATAAATATAATTTGACTTTTCAAAATTGCCTATCATTTTAGGATAGCCAAAAAAGGAAAGAAAGTCTATCTTTGTAGGACGGAGGGAGTATTTTTTTTTTTTTTTTTTTTTCGAGTTGTGGAGTTGCTGACACTGCCAAATTTGATCGTTCTCTAATTCCAGAATTTTGATGAGTTACAACAAGATTAAATTACACTGATGATTGTAAAAAAGATCAACCGAATGATTAATAGAAAAGAATAAAAGCTTAAGCGAACCTTCGACGGTCTCAGATTTTGATGCCCACTTGTGCATGTTATATATAATTTGTTAGGAAAGTCAACAAATGCACTCCATTGTTTTGTGCTGCATGAGGTGAGAGAGAGGCTCAAGGGATTCTCAGTGGGGACAAACGATGAAGGGATATTGGTTGAAGATAATGACTTGAGATCAAACAGCTTTTTGAGAATAAGTTGACTCATCCCTAGCCCTGCAGCTGCACTCTTTCTTCCTTTGTAACAGGAAGATGATTTTCTTATCGACAATGTCCTTCCTTTGTTCTAACAAACGCATGCAATAAAGGTTGGTGAGGGTCCCCAATGTTGCATAAAGATGTTCTCTCTCTCTCTCTCTCTCTATATATATATATATATATATAAAAGCATAGCCCCCATATTGCATGCAACTTTTAATTCAAAAGCTTGTGGCCTTGAGCACTTGAGATGTCTCATTTGTTGTTAAACCGCATTTTCCTTCCCACCCTCGTAGATTGTCACACTTTCCAAATTAAATTAAAGAATGTCTAGCTAGTAATCACTTTGCTCTTTGTTGTGGAAGAATGGTCCCACTGTCACTGAGCAATATAAATTTCTAGCTCCAAAGTCAAACTCATCATGCCATATATTATCAACACAAAACTGAAACTGTCGGCATATGCTTACATAATCTTATGTAAGCATGAAGTTAATAGATAATTATGAAATTATTTTGAAAACTGACCGCTGGATTAGTTACTATACTTATACATGTCATATATATAAAAAATTACAGCGATCCAACGGTCAATTTTTCAAACATTACGAGAAAAACTGTGACAGCTTTCAGCTTTCATAGATTTTCATAGTATATATTTTGAGATTTTGATATTGTATCGGCGTGATTTTTTGGCATGTATGACATACATAAAAAAATAGATAATCCAATAGTCTGTTTTTCAAAATACGAATCTCACAATTATATACTAACATCATGTTTTTATAACTTATGTAAGCATATCCTTACAGGATTGGGAGTGATTATACTCATATCCTTCATGCTTTGTAACCTTCAAAGAAAGAGCACGTATTAAAGTTTAGTTTTCAAAAGTGTGCGATATTTGGGCCAGACAATGATTATATATATATATATATGCTCCAAATTGTCCCCTCTCGCCGCTCCAATCATTGTTAATTTCTCTCGACGTACTACTGTGAGTCGCAGTACCATACATGCACCGTACGATCAAAATAGAGAATATCGGTCGGCTTACAAGCCTCCAAGTAGTAGAGACAAGGGCGATGCAGAGAAGGCTCTTAGATTTTAAACAATTTGGTGCTATTTGAGAAAATAAAAATTAAATAATCATGCGTGGACAAGGAGTTAATTAAAAGTAGGTCGCAAGGGAATCTTATCTGATCGTATCGTAATCCAGCTTAAGATTGTAACATTGTGTCGGTAAAAAAATTGAATAAATTAACCATAATCACTTCTAATTAGTGGGTAATGGACATTCCACCTAAAAGATTTGCTTAAGAATCAAGGCACTCACTCTCAATGATGTTATTTTGCTATAATAATTATTCTAACCATGAGATCACCAAACATGGGTTGTCTCAACCTAAAAAGCCATCCCACCAATGAGAGTTTCAAAACTTTTGCAACCATATCTAATTATTATATATCGTGCATGCTCTAATGTCTCTAGGTTTATTACACCTTTCAAGGTCAGTGTCATCACATCAGTCCTTGACTTTGTTTATATCAAGCTCCAGGAAAGATCTCACAATTATAATTAAGACCAAATCTTATTTAGATCATGTCTTACCTCTTCATATATATATATATATATATATATATTCCCGATCTACACTACAAAAAATATGACTTTTACCGACGGAAAAATATTGTCGCTAAAACTCTTAATATTGTCGCTAAAGCCCTTTAGCGACAGAATTTCCGTCCCTAAATTTCTGTTGCCACTGCCACCGTTGCTAAAGGGATTTAGTGACAATAAAGGTGTTCTGTCGCTATTAGTTTGACCTTTACCGACGGAAATTACCATCGCCATAGATCAAATAACCATCCCTAAAATATAGACTTTTAGGCACGGTAATAAGTAATACCGATAGAAACTATTTCTTTTAGGCACGGTAAAGACTGTCACTATTACATACATTTAGGGACAGTATATACTGTCCCTATAACTTAGACTTTTAGGGATGGTTAATTCAGTCGCTGTTCATACATAATAGTCACTGTAATAATTGACGCTATTATTATACATTTACTGACAGTAAATCCAGTCCCTAAAACTTAGAGTTTAGAGATAGTAAATGCTTTCGCTGTTTGCCACTACAATTAATCAAATATGAGATATGTGTATCAAACTTGATCGATAAGAAAAAAAATTTAAGTGTTCCTAAGCTTCAAGTTCTTAGAATTAAGAATATTGGGTAATTAATATACATTGGCTTGTAATGAATCACTGTGGTCAAATGTTGATGGACACTAGATCCTCTTCAAATGATGGTCGAACTTGGTTGTACACCATTTTACAACTCATATCTTCAAAATCTGCACATCACAAGCAAGAATAACTTGAACATAACATACTGAATAAATATGATGTGAATTAATGGATTTTCATAATCTATACGTATATGTAGACCCTAACAAATTTACTTCCTAGCCTAATCATTCAATTTCTTAAACAGAGCAGAAAATAGAGAGAAAAAGAAGATAGAGAAATAGAAGTGAGAGGTTTATAGACATGAAAGGTTTAATATACATGTGTGTGTGTGTATAATGCCACATAGAGCTGGTACATTTCAGATTGCACAAGCAGTGTATACAAAGGATCTTAGCTTTCAAATAAATTTATGAAATGAAAGAAATTTGCAAATAAATTAACTTGTAAACATGCTCAGCATTCTCAGCTGAAAAAAAAAATCATTTAGAGACATTTAAGAAAACAGAAAACAACTCAGACCAATATTAAATTACCTAGGCTGAAAAATCCTAGCTCAAAGCTTCCACCAGCTGAAACTATCGTATCGCCATCTCTTATGGATTGAGACACAATTATGGTATCTATTGCAGTGGACATTATTAACATTAAAAACAAAGAGGAGCAGAGAAGAAGTATGGTATAACCTTCCATGGATGTCTTCATGATTCTTTTGCACACTACTATGCTAGAAAGACTGAAGTATTCTCAAGGATGTACCATGCATTGCCGATCAACAAGCTTTCCCATCAACCAAATTGCCAATCTACAATCTACAATCCTCCCGCTTACTTCGTAGCTTCTCTTCCTCCCTTGCTTCCTCCCTGCAAAGTGCAGTACAGAATCAAATCTACGCCAGCGATTACCAATATTAAAGTCCATTTGGTTCTCCACTTAAAAGAGGAAGAGAGAAAAATAAACTAACAAAGATGAGAAGAGAATGAAAAGGAGGGATCTTTTAAGTACAGTTATTTTCCTTAAACTTACCAATACCATTATTTTCCTTTCCTTTCCTTTCATTTCCTTTCCTTTCCTCCTACTTTTTGAAATCCAAATTGGCATATAGACAGAAAAGAAATTGCTCAAGTTTAATGGATCAAAGAAAGTACAGTTATTCCTAAACAAACCATTTGAGCCAAAAATTGATTATTCCTACACAGTTTGAACTTTCTGGGGTATTAAGCATCAAAAATTTGGTATTTGCCGATGAGGAAGGCCAAACTAAATAAACTGAGAAAAAGGAGGGATTTTTTAAGATTTCTCCTCTTCTCTTCTCCTATAAAAGATGGTATCCTATAAAATAGCTCCACTTACTTGGCAGCCAAAACATTATCCAGAACTTCCAACTCTTCTGGTTGTAGGGTGACATCCACTTTATCTGATTTATGGCCTCTAAGCAGATCAACCTGTAAACAAGAATGAAATAAAAATCGTATAAGGGAACAATGAGTGATAAACATCACTAGCTTGCGAGTGAAAAATATCCTGATTCCTTGCAATTATACAAACAAAAATTAATATAAAAGAATTGATGCGGTGACTTTAGCCATATATACTTGGAGTGATTCGATACAAGTGACCGAAATTCTATGCATTAGTGATTAACATTAACATCAACATTAAATAATTCCTAAATGCTAATTGTATTAAGTTGTCGCACCATCCATCATCATCAGAGATGGGTATTAGTGTGTTCCTCTTATCCTTCAAATGGAGACCCAAGTTAATTGTATACATAATGCATATTTTGAAAAAGATAATGCATATTTTGAAAAACTGACTGTTGGATTAGATACTGTACTTATGGATGTCATGCATATAAAAAATCACGGTGATCCAATGTCAGAATTTCAAAATATAGTTATGAAAAATTGTGACCGGTGAAACCTGTCACAATTTTTCTCAATGATATTTTTGAAAAAATGACCGTATGATCATTGTGAATTTTGGCATACATGACATGCATAAGTAGAATATATAATCCTATGGTCAATTTTTCAAAATATGCATCACACAATTATCTATATGCTTCATGCTTATATAAGCTTATATAAGCATATGAAGATAATATCATTTGTGTGTGTGTGTGTGTGTGTGTACATATATATAGGAATGCTATTATCATGTGCACTTGATGCAAGATGCATCACCAACCGACCGTTGGGGATTGGATACTCCTCTTATGTTTGTCATGTCTGCCAAAAATCACAGTGATCCATTTATGGTTGGTTTATGAAAAAACCGACTATGAAAAAATGGTGATATTTTGAAGACCAAAAAAGTCATAGTTTTTCAAAATGACTTTTAAAAAAAAAAAAATTGACCGTTGGATCACTATGATTTTTGGCAGACATGACAAACATAAAATGAGTATCTAATCCAACTATCATTTTTTCAAAATATGTTTTGCAAGTGCCTCTAAAACAGGTCACCCGATGCTCAGGTGCACCTGCTAATAGCATTCCTATATATATATACTTGAGGTGCAAATTTTAGAAAACTGACTGTTGGATTAGATACCCCAATCATGTTTGTCATGCCTGCCACAAATCACAGTGATCCAACGGTTGGTTTTTTTTAAAATGTCACTTTGAAAAACTGTCTTTTTTGTTCTTTAAAGTGTTATCACTTTTTCACAGACAGTTTTCTTAGAAACCAACCATTAGATCACTGTGATTTTTGGCAGGCATGACATATATGATTGGGGTTGAAAGAATACCACATGGAAACGAAGCGGGAGATAGAGTTTAAAATTTTCCATGGTGTATTCATCCAAGAATCTACTTAAACGATAAAACGAATCAAAACAATTAATTTAAAACAAATTAAAAGCTTACTTGATGTTCCTTTGCAATGAACTCCTCTAATCCTTCAAGCTCCAAAGTGTATGGTAGCCTCCAATGGTATCCACACGAGCACAAGATCACAAGAAGCCTTGTACCTTCACAACCCTTGTGAAAGAACAAGCATGGAGAGAGAGAGAGAGGGTGGCGGCTAGAGAGAGAATGGACACTTCAAGTGTATGGCCTCTAGGGTTTCTCTCTTAGGTTTAGCCTCATTCTCTATTATGATGATGAGTTACTTAGTGATAGCTTGACCTATTATCATATATTTATAGTAAATATTCTTTGTATTTATTATTTGGTCCCTCTCTTATTAACTCTTAATAACAAGGGCCTAAACAACAATAAATAAGAATTTTCCTCTCCCCTAAATTCAAGCGACTCACTTATGCCCTTATGTGTGTGACCAATTGGGTTCATCCCAACCTAGTAGTGGCTCGGGGACATCTTATGTCTCCCAAAAATAGAAACTTTCTATTTATGGTTCGATTGGAATAATTCCAATTTTGCCCTCAATGATAACACTTATCATTAGGCCTACATTAGTCATGAGTGACATCTAGCAACATATCATGACGTACCTTAGGTGTGGGTGAATATACGAATATAAATGAACCCTTTGTGATATAGATAATCCTTCACCAAACAATGTCATAATTAAGTTAGTTGGGTATGGATTCATGTCAAACCCTAACTTAATCCCGTGTTACCTATTCACCAAAATATAATCTCAATTAGGTTAACCCTTGAAAACACTTTTCTTGGTTACCTACTACTTTGGCCAAAGACTTCATTGAGATTGTATATTTGTGAATTAACTTTGACATTCTCCCTTTTATATCAAGGGTGGTGATTCCCTATTGCACACTCACTTATCTTTATAACTCACTAGAGCCAATGAGTACCGATTACATTCTAATAGTTAAGAACGTACGAGATACTATCAAACTCTAGTAACCTATGTATAAGATAACTAGTGATGTCTCAGGTCTAAGGATTACAATTGTGACTATACACATGAGTAGCTTTTGACATACAG
Organism: Hamamelis virginiana; assembly: GCA_017140935.1. Classification (NCBI taxonomy): domain Eukaryota; kingdom Viridiplantae; phylum Streptophyta; class Magnoliopsida; order Saxifragales; family Hamamelidaceae; genus Hamamelis; species Hamamelis virginiana. Next base: position 174,719 of record JAESVK010001055.1, read on the forward strand.
ATAAAACTCCATTAGCTATATTCATATTGGTCACGTTCAATGTACTTGTTCTCAACAAGCACCCACAACTTTTCTATAGTGTCACTACACAGATGGTATGAGACTCACCATCCTCCCAAAGGAGCTAGTATAATATGTGCTAATCTTAACAGTTTATAATCGTCCAAATATATAAACCTATGATCAGGAACTGGTTTATGATAGATGTACTTGAGAGTTGTAAGTCTTTCTATCTCAACACTTAAGATACTACTCTCTATCATACTATCCAAGGACTTTATCATGAACAGTAATTAAACACAAGTTTACATGATAATAAAAGCCATTTCATAGATGAATAAAGTTTCATACATGATTATAATGAAATATAAGTTCCCTAAATACAACCTAACGATTGGTTTTAGGGCACACTTCTAACAATCTCCCATTTGCACTAAATCCAATTAGTCATGTATCTCATACCCATCTTCTCAAGATGTCGATCCAAGGTCTTCTGGGAAAGAGCCTTGGTAAGTGAGTCTGTGGTGTTAACCTCAGATGCTACTTTTTGCATACTGATATCTCATATATCAATGATTTCTTAAATCATATTGAAGCGCTTTTCAATGTGATTCGACTTCTGATGAGACACAAGATTATAATATTGAACGATTCAATATTGTCCAAATAGCTTCGCTTCTGAGGCGGCTACAAACTCAGCCTCTATAGAGGAATCCGCTGTAACTGCTTACAACTCTTTCAACTAAACACTCCACCATTTAAGGTGAACAAATATCCAGATGTAAACTTTCAATCATTAATGTCTGATTGAAAGTCTAAATCAGTTTATCCATCAACTTTGAGGTCATCTCCTCTATAGACAAGAAACAAATCCTTAGTCTTTCTCAAGTACTTATGGATGTTCTTGACTGTCACCTAGTGTAACTCACCTGGGTTAGACTAATATCTGTTGACAACACTTACAACATGACTGATTTCAAGTCTAGTACATAGCATAGTGTAAACATCCATTTTTGACCATGGAAAGGGTCATGAATGGTTTCCTATGAGTTGAAGTGGAGTAGGGTGTCAAAACCCTAAGTCACTCATAGTACCTTTTTGTGTAGATAGTTAGAGGTCATTATCGCATGTAGGTTTTTAGGTCGAATTGAGTCGATTCTTTTTGCATTTAGTTTTTAGAGAGTCTAGGAATGTCCCTACTAAATTTCATTGCATTCTAAACCAGGCTTGATAGGAAATAAGGCTTTTTGTGACTTGAAAGGCAGCGTTGTCTTTTGGATCACAAAAGCTCCGAATGACTATCGATCTTGTCCCGGATGGTCTCGAGGCTTTGGCATGGATATTTAGGGTGTGTTTAGTAGCTAAGTTGATTAGTGGCAAGGTCCATATAGCCTTTGGGCTTATGTTTGGCTCTTAAGGCCCAAAATGCCCTTTTAAGCTCAGATTAGGGTTTTCACCTAAAGCAGCCGAGATTCGATCTTTTTGTCAAAACCAAAGCCTTCAAAAGATTTAAAACACTTTATTAAATGATTTTAAAACTTGTTTCGAGAAGTAGAAACGATTTCTAGAGCGATTGTTTAGTAGATTTCAAAACCCTAATTGGGCTCAATAGGCCCAAAACAACTAATTGGTGGGCTTTTTCCTGAAATCGTCGACAGAGGTCAATGCATTTTCACTTTAAACACTTCATAAAACATAGATAATCGAATCACGATCATTTTGGCACTTGAATCGTCGAATTTGGACTTGAAACGGGCCCAAAAAGTCGATAAAAGTCGAAACCGGATCGAGATGGGCTGAAATAGGCCCATATAGGGCAAATTTGCACTAGGGGCTCGATGAGCGTCCCCCTAGGGACGGCCAACTGTCCATGGTGGATGGCTAACCATCTTAGGTGGACGGTCACTCGAGCTTAGTTCTCCAGATTTGCTGAAACTTGACCTTTTGAGAGTTTTATGGATTTGGGACTCTCTCACAGCCGAGTTGGGTCAGTTTGAAGCACTTTGAATGGCTTTGGAGACTGGGGAAGGTTCATTCAGGACCTTAGGATCACTTCCTAGGGTTTTAATTGTTAGAAGTATGCCCTAAAACCAATCCTAAAGGGTATATTGAGTTTCATATTATCTATATATGGAAGGTATAACTTATCTAATATGTTCTCACATATATGATAAGGTCCATGAATAAATGATAAGAGAAGTATGCATCTCAAAGAGTTGAGATAGAGAGACTGATATTTCTCATGTACATCTATTCTAAATAAGTTCCTACTCGAAGGTTTATTAAAGTGGATATTTAATTAACCGTATGAAGAGTAGCACAGATTTAAACCGACTCATATGGAGGATAGGTAGTCTTTCCTATCAGTGTAGTGACACTTAGGTTAATCTGTGGGTGCATATTAGAGAATATGTACACTGAACATGATCTGCAAAGAGTATTCCTATGGTAGTTCTGTCAAAGGAATATTCTAGTGTTATGTCCATTTATTTGGTAGTCCTTAGACCTGAGACACCATAGCTGTCTTGTGCATAGGTTGCTAGAGTTTGATAGTATCTCGTACGGCCTTAACCATTAGGTTGTAATCGGTGCTTATTGGCTCTAATGAGTTATGCATGAAGATGGATGAGTGTGCAATAAGGGATCATCACTCTCAGTTATATGAGAGAGAATGTCAGGATAAGTTCACAAAGATAATTCTCAAAGGGAACCTCTGGCCAGAGTGATAGGTAAACAGTGAAAAGTGTTTCACTGCGATTACCTTATTGAGATTATATTTTGTGGAACAGATATCAAGTGGTTGAGATAGGGTTTGACTAAAACCATACCTATTATCTTAACTGTGACATTAGGGGATGAAGGATTAAATAACATGAAGGGTTCACATAGTTCTGCTATTCACCTAAACCTAGGGTATGTCATGATATGTTGCTAGATGTCACTCATGACCAGTGAAAGCCTATTGATAAAGTGTTATCAATGAGGGCAAAATTGGAATCGTTCCAATTGAACCTTAAAATAGAAAGTTTCTATTTTTGGGAGACATAGAGATGTCCCTGTCACTGCTAGGTTAGGGTGAACCCAAAGGGTCACACACAATAGAGAGTAAGTGAGTTCCTTAAGCTTGAGAGAGGGGAATCCTATCATGGCGTTTGTTTGACTTTAATAATTAAACGTTAATTGATTTAAAGTCAATACTAACCGAGAATAGGGTTATTCTATTCGAGGATGATTGGTCATGCTAGCACTAGTAACCAAACACCCCCCAAAGAGGAGAAAGTCTATAAATATGAGTGTTTCACACACTCTAGGCTATGCTAACCCTAAGAGCCGAATTCTCTCTTCCTCTCCCTCTCCATTCTAGCTTGCCACAAAGAGTTGTGGAAGACTAGAGAAGGTTTCGGAGTCTTGCTCTCGTGTGGATACGCTTTGGAGGTTTCATGCTTTTGAAACTCGAAGGATTCCTACACCGAAGAACATAATCAATGTAAGTTTTTACATGCTCTGATTAATTGTTTATTTATATATATTTGATCCGATGCTTGTATCGTTCTTGGTGGTTTTGTGAAACATGGATGTTTTTATTAAAAATGAAAAAGTTTTGTTTTTACCCTGTTCCGCTGCGCATCCATGTCTGTGATTTTCACAGAACCTTTCATTAATGAGAGCCATTGATCAAAATAGAGGCCTCTCCTATATATACACCACTTATAAATCAATTGAAGGAGGATGAACTTTGAGGAGAGAGACTCTAGCACTTGAACCAGCCCCCTAGAACCTTAGCTACATTTTTGGAGGCCATTGGAGCTTGGAGAAGAAGTCTAGGAGCAAGGAAGAAGAAGGCAAAGAGGTAAACTTAGCACACCATTATGTTTATTTTGATGAGTTGCATAACATAGTTAAAATCTGCGTATTTCTTATTCTTCTTATTTTTCTTCTCTTTCATTCTTCTTCTATGCTTATTTTATGCTAGGAATGGATGTTTAGGTTATGCATTCATGGTTAGGAATAGGAAGTTAGAGGTCAGTTACATGTTATAATAGACTGTAATTTTCTGTGCTAGTGAGTCTTGTATGAACCCAACCTAGCAGTGGACAGGGACATCTCTATGTCTCCTAAAATAGA
>JAESVK010001056.1:0-33096 GCA_017140935.1 Hamamelis virginiana
GACTCTTATGAGGTCAAAGAAGTGCTTAAGCTTTTGGAATATAAAAAATGGAGTAAAGATGATCTTGCAGCTGTGCTTCAAAGTCAGATTCGTAAGAGGGAGAATCTGCAAGTTTGTTCTATTGTCAAGAAGGGTCTTGAAGCTCTTTTTGCTAGGGAAGGTAAGGTGTTGGTGGGTTGTGATGATCTTGACTCTCTCTTGAACAACCCAAGGCCCTCTTTGGATCATGGCAAGTCTTGCTCGGCTCCAGCTACCACGTCTCAAGAAGTTGATGCTTTGGAACATGTTGAAGATGAGAGTGAGTGTTGTTCTTGTGGCAGCCATGAAGAATGCTCTGCTTGCGGTGCTAGCGATTGTGATGGAGAGGAAATCGGTGTAGAAGACGATGTGCTGTCCAATACAGAAGAAAATGGGATGATGTCTAACGGTGTGAATGAGGGGTTGGATGTTGATTGCCCTGTGGATGAGATGCATAGGATTTTTTCCCCATGTGTTGGTACCGAGACCAAGGAAGTTGCAGCTTCTGCAGCTGATGTCGCTGTTGTTGATGCGTATGGACGGAGTGGAGCACGTGCCACTCTTTCAACCACTTGCGATGTTGTTGCTGACAAGCTAGCATTAAATGCATTAAATGCATTAAATGCAGATCTGACTTCTAAGTCAAGTGGTGGTGATGGGGTTTCAACTTTTCGTGGGGTTGTTGGCTTGGGTGGACCACGCGTTGCAGCTGGCATTGCTGTTGTGCATGCCTCGCATGCTGTGACCATTCCGACTTGTGGAGAGGATGTTGCAGCTTCCATTCCTGACGTACAATTCTCCATTAGCAAAGAGTTAGTAGACATTGCGTCTTCTAAGAGCTTCGAGTCGGATGTGTCAGGCTATGCAGAAAAAGCAATAATAGCTTCTGGTTTGGGAGGTTCCCCGCCCACTTTTTAATCTCGGATTTCCCTAGGGTGTGCAGAGTTGTCACCTTCAGCTAGCTTGGTAACCAGTCATCCTCGTGATGGTGCGACTGCTGGTTTCTTCAGACGGCGACTTCTTCTCTGGTTATGCATGCAAGTGATGATTTGAGTGACTTATCTCGTACTCATGACACGTTGTTCCCTTCTCCTGTGATTGTTCAAGCTACACATGGAGATGCAGTCGGGTTGCAAGGGTTTCAAGGTGGGAATCCTGTTCACGTGTCTGAAGATGGTAAGGCGAAGTTTGTTTCAGTGGAAGATGCTTTCAGTGTCAGTGATGAAGCCTTTCCCTCTCTCCCAGCTGTGCAAAATTCTAGTCCGGCTAAGGTCTCGGCTCTGCATGTTGAGCATGCAACGCATGCAGGCCTTCCCCGTGGATCTACTGATGCTCATGGTGCTGGTTTTTTTAATACGAGGGACGATACTGGTTTTGGAAAACCTTGGGGTGATGCTAGTTTTGTAAAACCAAGGGGTACTAATGGTTTTGTGGAACATGTTAGTGCATCAGGCTTTGCAAAGGGTGCTCTTGGCCATGCTGTTGTCGTAGATAAAGTTGGAGGTCCTTTTCCTGCAACAACTCTTTCCCCTAGTGCTTGGAACAGTCTTATTCATATCCCTAATAGTCAGGCTAATTTGCTTAAGCTTTCCAAAGGAGATGTTGGTCTTGTTAATGAGGGAGTGTATGTTGTTCCTAACCTTATTGTTGATGAGGGTAAGAGTCGTTGGGAATATTCCCTTCTTGGTTATGTTCTCGACAAGAATCTGCCCTACTCTTTTGTTAAAGATTGGGCTTCAAGGGTTTGGGGTGATGATGTCTCTGATGTGCTCAAGTTTGATTTAGGCCTTTTTCTGTTTAAGGCCAAGGACCATGATGCTATTTCCAGAATTCTAAAAGGAGGCCCCTACTATATCACTGGTAGATATCTGGTGCTTCAGCACTGGCAGCCGGGTATGGAATTGAAGAAAGGTGGGTTTTCTAAAATTCCTATTTGGGTAAAATTGTTCAATGTTCCTCTTGTTCTCCGTTCGACCAAGGGCATGGAATATATTGGCAGCATTCTGGGAAATCCCCTATATATGGATGTGCACACAGCTATGGGAAGTATAGCAAATTTTGCTAGGATCTGTATTGAGATCGATGCTGACAAAGTTATTCCAAAGTCCCTGAGATTGGAGGTAGGGGATGACGAAATTGTAGAAGTTGGAATTGAGATTCCTTGGGTTCCATCTCGTTGTGATGTGTGTAAGGTGTTTGGGCATTCCTTGATTAAATGTCCGCTTTCTCCTTCCCCTCCAAAATATGCTAAGCCTAATCTTCAGTGGAGAAAGAAAGATCCTCAGACTGTTAACTCAAGTGCTGTTGCTAGTACAAGTGTTGGTGTTAATAATTGGATTGAGGTCCCTGTTTCTAAGGCCTTAGGTGCTGTGGTTCCCAGTATAAAAGGAAGTGTACCTTCTATTAGCAAAGGTTGTGCTACTAGTAATAAGTTCAGCGTGCTTGATGAAAATGTTAATGAAAGTGTTGTTGATGATCGGATGGTCCATGCTGATACGAAGGATAAAAACTTTGATGGAAAATCTTTGTCAAGAGAGTCCCTTACAAATAAACTCAAAGATAAAATCCACTCTCTTAAAAATTCTAGAGGGAGAGATGTTCCTTAGTGTTTGATCTTTATTTTGTGTTTCTCCTAGCCGCTTGGGTTGTTTGTGGTTTTTCTTCTTGGCTAGGGGTTAGTGCTGTTAGCCCTTCTTGTTGTGGCTTGTGGGTTTGCGCTTCTTTGTAATATCTTGGTTTTTTTGTAATATATTTCTTAATTATCCAAAAAAAAAAAAAGTGTCACTACTACCCAAAAATGCATACTTGAGATTAGCCGGCAGAGGCTTTAACTCAAGTTGCGGTGGAGACTCAAAAGACGTGGGGGAAGGGACACTAGCAATAGACGGAAGTGGCTCGACCCTAGGTCTCCAAGGCAATTTCTCTACAGAGGAGGTGGAATCTAAGACAAGATTTACCTCCATAAATGAATGCTCTAAGTCATGGTCCTCGAACCCAAAATAATTAAGACAAGTTTCCAACGGGTCCTTAGACAGAAGATAAGGTGTAGCTTCCTCTACCACTTGATCTATGATATCTACAAAAGAACAATCCTCAAAGTTATGAGGTTGATTAGCTGCACTGTAAACTTGCAGCCTTGTTTTCATGTTTCCAAATGGCTCCTTCATTATGTCAGTCCTACAGTGAAGGACTGCATTTGCAGTTGCCAAAAGAGGTCATCCTATTATAACCAGGATTTGAAGCCTATTAAGATCAACGGGCTCCATATCCAAGACAATAAAATCTGTAGGAAAGACAAACGAATCTATTTTTACTAAAACATCCTGCAGTATCCCTCTAGGTACCTTAGTGGACATATCTGCAAATTGGAGAATCGTAGGTGTGGTTTGGAGTGTCCCAAGCTCCATTTGGCGTAAACTGAATACGGAAGAATATTCACACTCGCACCAAAATCAACTAACGCTCTATCATGAAATGACTTCCTAAGAAGCAAGGTATAGTTGGCGTTCCAGGATCTTTTCTCTTTATTGGAGCTTGGAATTGGCATACAGCACTAGCTATGTCAACAGAAGTTATGGTTTTAGACAAATGAACACGCTCCTTGCGTTGCTGTGTGCACATTTCCTTCAAAAATTTGGCATAGGAAGGAATCTGTTTAATGGCATCTAATAGAGGTAGATTTATATGAACACTCTTGAATACCTCTAACATATCTGACATGTTGGCCTCTTTCTTAGCTCTCCTCTCAGGTGCGATAAGCGCAGATGGGAATGGGGCTTTTGGCACATAAGATGCCAATGGATCGTCTAATGCTGCGGGAAAGTTATCCCTCGAAGCTTCAGATTCTTTCTCTATTGCAGGTTCTTTCTCTTTCTCCCCAACCTTGTTATCTACAACCTTCCCACTTCTCAAGACTGTAACAGCCTTCACATCCTCGTTACATTGAGGGTTCTGAGAAGTAGAACTCTCAGCTACAAAAGCTCACTTAGGATTGGCAACAGCCTGACTCGGGAATTTCCCCCCCCCTCTCTGCGACTAAATGAAGCCGCTAGTTGACCCATTTGGGTTTCTAATTTGGAAATAGATTGGGAATGGGAATGAGTGAGTTGTGCTGAAGTCTCTAGACTTTTCAGGGTAGCTAAGACTTGTTCCTCAAAACCAGGCGTTCTTAGAGGTTGTGGTGGTGGTTGAGTCACAGCTTGACTCTGATACAGGGGTGGAGGTGCTTGAGGAGCACCATAGCTTGGGTACTGGGGTTGCATCTGTGGTGGTCTAAAGGGTTGAACAACAGCAGGGTTACTGCTGTATGTGGGTCTCGCAGGCTGACCAGGATTGGATCCTCTCGGCTGACTAGACCACTGGAAATTTGGGTGAGTCTTCCACCCAGGATTGTAAGTGTTGGAATATGGGTCATTCCTAGGTGGTGCATATCCTTGAGCAGCATTAACCTGCTCTTGGACAAACTCTGGGTACTGTCCTGCCATAGGACAATATGGGGTCTCGTGAGATGGGTCAGTGCAAATATTGCACACCAAGTTGATAGGTTTCACATAGGCTTTTGAAGATTGCCCTTGTGCCGCTATTAATTGGTCAAGTTTCTGAGACAGAGCCTCAACTTGCTTGTTTGCCAAAACTTGGGAATCCACATCATAAATACCGCCCTTTTTGGGAGGCGTTTTCTTCACTATGGCATCATCACGGTTACCTAAAGACATTGAGGCCATGTGGAAAGAATCCTCACTCAATGCATCAAATAATGCCCACATCTCATCCTCACCTTTACTCAAAATAGCTCCCCCACATGCAGATTTCACAGTCTGCGTGTCACTCTCAGTTAAACCTCTAACGAAAGACTCTATGATTTGCCACTTAGGTACATCATGATGGAGGCATAACCATAGCAGTTCTTTCATTCTTTCCCAAGCTTCATGAAAAGATTCTTGTTTATGTTGGACGAAGTTTGTTATACCTCGTCGCATTTGGTGAGTTTTACTAACAGAGTAAAATCTAGACAGGAATAATTTTTGAAGTTGTTCCCAAGTAGTGATAGGAACAGGGGTTTGGAGAGTACAAAACCAGTGTTTTTTTTTTTTTTTGGATAATTTAGAATTTATTGATCCAAAAAGGGCCAAGCCCAAAGAACAAGAGGGAAACCGAGGCCACAAAAACCTACGGAAAAACGGACAGAACCTCCCCTAAAAAAGGCCAAAAACAAAGAAAACCTGCCTAAAAAACAAGCAGAAAAACAAAGGACCAAACCAAAAGAAACCAGCAACAAACAGCCTACAGCCCGGGCACAAGCAAAACCAGCAAAGGACAGTCACAAACGCCCACAGCCCGGGCACAAGCAACCAGCAAAGAGAGAAAAGGACCCAACCCTAATGATTTAAGATATTACAATCAAACGCCCATTTGTCACACATAGATCTATTACAGGGGTTATCAGCAATATCATGAAAACTAGACACTCTATTTCTCACATCATTACAGATTAACGAAAAAATCTCATCAGAGGTGATATATAGGTTTTCATGTAATCTAAGATTCCGTTGCTTCCAGTTATTGTAGATAGTAGCAGCCCAAGCTATCCTTCTGATGGTGGAGCAGAACGTCTTTCCTTTACAAGAGGTAACCCAGATGAATTCATTCTCCCAAGACCGAGGAAGTCTAATATGACCGCACAATCTGAGCACCTTTTCCCAAATTATTGCAGTAAAACTGCACCCAAAAAATAAATGATTCCTATCTTCTCCATTAGCTCTGCAAAACACACAGGACATGGAAGAGATAACACCCCATCTCATAAGCTTATCTTGGGTAGTCAACCTGTTAAGAATAGCCAGCCAAGCAATAAAAGAGTGTCTTCTGATAGATTTCGAAAACCATACCACATAATGCCAACTCGCTACTTGGGCAGTATTACGAATATGATTCCACGCAGAGCTGATAGAGAACTTTCCATTGGCAGTAAGAGACCAAACCAATGTATCCTCCCTCCTACTACTCAGAGGGGGGCATTCAAAACAACTATTGCGAATGGCAATAAGATCAGAAGTATTAGTAACAGGCCAATTCAAACCATCATCGGATAAAATGCTAGAAACTTTAGCCTGCAAAGGAATAGCTGCATCATAAACCACTCGGGATCCAAACTGCTGAATCAAAGGGCCAACAGAATGCCAATTATCGTGCCATAGATAAGTAGAAGCACCATTACCAATTTTGTGTCTGATAAGGGGTCTAGCCACATTTCTTAACTGAAGAATCTTCCTCCAACTCCAAGAACAGTTAGAGGGAATGTTAATGGACCAAAAACTCCTACCCCAGAGAAGATAAACCTCCACCCAAGCAACCCAAATCTAATGGTAGAACATATCCCTAAGAATTCTTGCAAATGGTCATATGGGTTTTCTCTATCTAACTCATAGAACGTAGGAAGCATCTGAATAGTAGCATGCTTAATCTCGTAGATGAGATTCTGGATGTGCGGGATTTGGATACAGGAGGGTGGATTAAAACTATTGGGCATGAAGTGATCCCTAAGAGTTTTTAAACCTTGTGGGGCTTGAATATTAGCTGCAGGTAACATAACATTGTGTGCAGATGATTCAGCCATATCTAAATTATGCAAAGGTACGGACTCACTGAACTGTCTTTGAGAGGCTCTAGCAGCTCTCAGAGTTCTTTCTAATTCAGAGTCTATAGGAATTACGTTTAATAACAACGACCTTCTACCCCGCATAAAATAAGGTCTCCACAGATAATCAAGGAATTATAAAACAATTGGTGAGCAATTTAGCTTTAGCTTTTAATTGTTCTTTTAAGCGCGCGGGAGTGAAGCTCCCAATTCCTGATTTCAGCAACCTGTAGTTAGAGATAGAAGAATGAATAAATAATATATATCTTAATATATATAAATAGTATAAAAGAATGTATTATAAGTAATATTAACTGTATTAATATTTACTACTATAATTAAATCCAATGGTTTCTTTTCAAATAAACCGTAATATCCCCGGCAACGGCGCCAAAATTTGATCGTCTGAGAACAAGGGAGATTATTCCTTGTTAATGATCAAGATTAATATATTTATAAAACCGCGTGTTTGTTAATCTCAATTCAATTGCGACTGGTGAGCACGGGTGTCGAACCACTGGGAATATGTAGGTTTATAATAAAAGACTATTAGAATTAATTAAAATGAAAGAATATTGTTAAATTAAGTTGGTGGTGAAAAGCGCTTCAATTGGGTTGAAGCGAATTTGCTAAAATTAACTAAGCTGATTAAAGACGCGATTAATTTGATGGAATGAGCGGAACTTGGGTGAGAAGCCCATTGAATATCAAATATACAACTTATATTATAAAATCCTCAATATAGTAATTATGTATGGTGGTTCATCCAACTACAAGAAGGAAGTCCCAAAAAGATGATGAATACAGGACCGGCAGGTTTATCCTTGAAAAGAATGGAATATCGCTATCCACCTTAATTGGGGATAAAGCATGCTGGTTTGTATTCATACCATTAAGTACCATTGCATAATTATATAATCGCAATCACAGATGTACAATTATATGATATTATATTTAGCGATAGTGTGCGGTAAAACCTTCACAACTATGCAATCACATAATAAAAATAAAGGGATGTTTATAAAATAGAATTGCATAAAGAATCCAACTTCATCCTCACCCAAGCTTGGAGTATTAGCTACACATTAATGGAGGAGAATATCCTTTATCCATGACAAGCTCTAAGGGTTCACGGGATGGAAAAAGTAAAATCAAAGCAGAAAGTAAATGACTTGAAGAAATAAAGAAAAAAGTGACTGAAATAAATAAAGAAAAGGGTTGAAATAAATAAAGAAAAGGACTGAAGTAAATAAAGAAAAAGACTTAAGTAAATAAAGAAAATGACAGTAAAAGCAAAGAACAATTCTCAAGTGAGAATTGAGCCATGCATAAAAGGGAAAATTGCAGAAATTAAAGTGCTGAAATTAAAGACTGTATAAGTAAAGAACAATTCTCAAGTGAGAATTGAGCCATACATTAAAGAAAAAATTGCAGAAAATTAGAAATTGCTGAAAAAGTAAATGACCGAATAAAAAGCAGAATTGAACTGTAATTTGAAGTCTATTAAAAATGACAGAGTAATGATTCAGAGCAAAAGTCTTGAACCCTCTTTAAGTCGCCTTTACACGTGTATATATAGAATGGAAATGCAAAAGACGTTTATGCCCTTGAAATATCTCAAAATATCTAAGACAGCCCTAAGCTCGATAGCGAAGTGTGGCTATCGATAGTACTTCTATCGATAGCGAGACTTGGCTATCGATAGTCATGTTAGCTTATTGCTTTGAATGTGCAGAATTTCTTTTGCAGTCTTTTCGCACTTCAATGGCTATTGCTGATCTTTTCTGTAATGCTCTTTAATTGGGACGATAATCAAGGCTTCATAGGTGACTACTTCGTAAATATATAATCTGCACAGATTTCTTGAAAAAGAGATTTTAACCAATTTATACAGATTTTATACAAAACGAGATATTATTACGCAACTATTTATATAAGAAAACACAGTAATACCATAATTTGAGAGCATGATTGCAATACAATCATGCTCTCAAATATAGCCCCTATAGCAATTTCATCAATATGGTCGACCCAGTCAAACTCTGTATTCTCTTCGGCTATGATGGTAGTTGGAGAGAGAGGAAGTGGAGTGTTGAAGAAGATTTCAAACCCAGGAACTCTAGCTTTCTGATCTTCAAGATAAATAGGCTCAGGGAATCCACAATAAGGGAAATCATCTCCTTCTTTGACAAAAGCCTCATTCAGAGTATGCCGATAAGGCTTCAGAGTGAGGTTAGGAGTTCGTCCCTCTTTTTTAGTCAACTGTCTTTTTCTTCTTTTCTGTGTCATTTCTTTTCTGTCAGCTTTGGTACTTTGATAGCCCAATCCCAAAGGATAAACCGCTGAGGGATATTCGATGGGACCAGGCGTGCCTTGATGATGACGACCTAAGCCCATTCCTGGAAAGAAGCCCATATCTTTCATGATCTGACCCACTTGCATAATCCTATATGGACTGCAGTCTAGCACCATTTTCTCTTCACATCCTGACCCAACCTCTACACATTGTATGTACTCAAAGCCTGTCAATGGTACTTCTTCAATCTTAGGTTTGAATTCACAGATAGGTACACGGGTAAGAGTGATCTCAGAATTTCCCTTCAATGTCACCACTGAGCCTTTGTAAGGGAACTTAACTTTTTGATGGAGGGAAGAAGGCACAGCCCCAATTGGATGGATCCAAGGCCTACCAAGTAAGAGATTGAAGCAAGCAGACACATCTAATATCTGGAAATCAACTTGGAATTCTACCGGCCCAATGACTAGAGGTAAGGTGACCATGCCAATCACTTCTCTTCGAGTGTTGTCGTATGCTCTCACAGTTTGCCCTGACGGCTTGAATTCTGACGGTTCGATGCCCAAGGAAGTGGCAGTGCTGAGAGGACACACATTCAAAGCTGACCCATTATCTATCAAAACTGTAGGAATCCTCTTACCCATAGTATATATTATGACATATAATGCTTGCAAATGATGAGGTCCCTTCTTTGGAAGGTCTGACTATGTAAAGGATATCGACTGCCCATGCTGAACTGGACTGACTAAACCAACTAAATCTTCGGATGAAATGTTGATGGGAATCTGCACTTGGTTAAGTAGTCTGAGCACGGTCTACCGGTGTACGTTTTTGAGAAACCATCAAAAGCCCCCATATGGTGATATTGTCTTGAGTCCGCTTAAGCTGTTTCAGTACCTCATCTTCTTCCTCTTAAACTTCAGTGCGTTGAGGCATCTCTAACTCTCCTAAGGGATTATCGGATTCCAAGTGAGTGGGCTTGAAATGACGACCTCCCCTAGTGACATGGTTAACATCTTCCTCATCGTTGGCCCAAATATCTGCTATCTCTTCAGGTGTATTCATCAAATCCTCCCATTCTATGATATCAACCTCACTTCCTAGTCCGGCATCTATAGTAGACTCGGTAGAAACCAATCTTGACTTGAAACATTGGGTGACCCATGGTTGTCTTGGATAAATGGCTAAGTAACCAGCTATCCCGTGCATATCGGTGGTTCTGGCGGTCATGTGGGTTCTATTCTCAAAATGCTTCTTAAGGATAATCTGGCTAGCTTCCTCAGAAAGAATAAGGTTTGGATCTTCGGGTTCACCATGAGCCATAGGAACACTTTCTTTAGGCAAGTCATCATCCCAACCAGTAGGGACAATGGGCTCTTAAAAAATGGGCTTCTCTACCTTTGGATAAAGGACATAGAAATCGAACTTTCCATTTGGTTCACCCAACAGGCCCATTTCAGGATCTCCGGCTTCATATCTTTTTCGTAGTTCTAACTGACTGGTCCCAGTTTTGGAAAAGGCTTTTTTGGAACTTGGCTTGAATGGGGCAATGGGCTTAAGGGTTTGACAGGGATGAGACACCTCGACTGTGGTGATAGGGGATGAAGGGTGAGGATGGATGGGTTCATAGTGGCTATAAGGATCGGCATGGATGACATTAATATTGGCTGGTGCTGGGACTGCATGGATAGGAAGTGGATTTTGGGTGACATTGGGTTGAGCAGGTGGGGGAATGGCTTTATTATCTATGAGGTCTTGGACTTCATGGCGAAGACAGAAGCAACGATTGGTAGTATGACCTTTGGATTGGTGGAAATGACAATATTCATTTTCATTGTAGTTCTTGGGTAATGGGTTGGGTGTAGATCTGGGCTCTAAAGGTTGGAGCAAGCCTCGAGCTTTTAATTTCTCGAAGACTTTTTCCAATGGCATATAAAGCTCAGTGAATTTTCTGGATGGTTTATTTCCTAAGGAAAAGGGTTGGGTAAATGGAGCAGGCTGAGATATGGCGTTGACTTCGGTAGCCTTCCCATTAATGACAGGTCGGCGGTTCTTGTAGGGTTCATCGGTTCGGAGGGCTCCATCGGCTAAAGCATCCTCCACTTGGGTACCAGCAGCGACCAGAGCTCAAAAATTTGGAAGATATTGGAAAAACATGTGCTTATGATAAACTGGGAGCAAGTTCTTCACTATCATGCGGATTTGTTCTTCTTCCTCAGGGCGGTTAGCCATTTTAGAAGCCTTGGCTATCCAGCGGGTGAGGAAAGCAGAGAAAGTTTCCATTGATTCCTGTTTAGTAGTCTCCAGATCCCTTCTTGTGACATCAACTTCTGTGTTATACCTATAATGATTGCTGAACTCAGTGCATACATCCTCCCATTTCTTCATTCTAGACTCATCCAGTGACAAAAATCATTTCAGAGCGGATCCAGCCAGTGTTTCGTGGAACATTTGGGCAAGCAGGTCATCGCCAGCCCCTCGTGGGTGCATGGCCCTCACATACATCTTTAGATGGGTCTTAGGATAACCCATCCCATCAAACTTCTCTAACTCGAGCATTCTGAAATGAGTGGGCATTCGGGCCTGGAACAGAGATAAGAACGAAATGTCCACCAAATCATCGGATTTTCTAATACCTCTCAAGGCTTTTTCCAGGGCTTCCACTTTACTACTCAACAATATGGGCTCAGTGGAAAAGAAAGCAAGGACTTTGAGCTTGGACTCTTTATCCAGATCAACAGGCTGAACAAATTTTGTACCAGACCTTATGGGCTCAGCAACTATCTTCGGTCTAAGGAAACACTCTTCCTCATCAACATTTTCAAACAGAGGATTAGTGCGGGCTCGCACCTTATCCTCCTCTTCTTTCTGATGAACTAACTCTTGGACCACTTTTAAGAGTGCCTCGATCTTTTCATCAGTTGTCTTTCCATTAGTTCCAACGGCGGTAGGGGTATGATCTTCGTTACTAGACATCTTCGAATCGACAGGTAAACCCTTAAATAACCGACCGCTAGAATCACGACGCCAAGCCAGAATGCTGGGAAAATAAAGGGAAAAGTTTTGAATCAACTAAGAGCTTCCAGTGTGAAAAATGATGAATAAGGACAATCTCACATGCTCACAAAAGTATAGGCCTAAAACCTACACATCAATCTCACTCTCTCACATTCTATCTTATGAAAATGGGCCTAAGGCCCAAGTACGAATCTCATTCTTACAGCTCACATCTCAATCTTATGAAAATAGGCCTAAGGCCTAAGTACGAATCTCATTCTCACAGTTCATATCTCAATCTTATCACAGGCTTATATCTTCTATCCAATTGACATGGGCCTAAAGCCCACATCTCAAACTCACTGCGGATCTAAATCTTTTATCCATGGGCCTAAAGCCCATACCTCACGTTTCATATTTTTTCCTAAGATTCACAAATCAATACCACTATTCGGGCAGCGTAACACTACCACAAGCCTAAGCTCATGAACCTATAGGGTACTAGTCTTTATTAGGTACCTTGACTCTTTGAGGACACCCTTAAGAATTCAAGGCATTTCATAAAGGTCTAGTCCTACAGATCCAGGTCCTAATGGTTCTACACACTTCACAATCAAGGCTCAATACAAAACCGGTAGGAAAATCTTGCAGCATAACATTACAATAGTGTGTGATCAGGCGATATAGGGTATGTGTCTTAGAGACAGTCTATATGGACTAATGCAAAAGGTAGGCTGAGTGTCCCTTACTCGCTCGGTCCAATCGATATACCTAACCACATGTGACATCAGGAATGCCGCGTGGGTCCAACAGTACGTGATTGGTCCGTTTGATATACCCGAGGGTACTTGGCAAGAAGAGTGGTGGCTTTCGCATACATGGAACCCAAGAATCAAAGAGACTGGGCCCAGGCCTAGGCTCATCGTTGGCTTTAGCATACAACGTCCTAAACATGCAACGTCCTAAACATGCAGAGTCAATGCTCACACAATGCAGAATTCAAGTCACACAGTCATACAAATGCAAGTGATTGATTTTATTAATTAAGAAATTGAAAAGCCCAAAAATAATTAATTGGAGTTTAGCCCTCGACATCCCCAGCGGAGTCGCCAATCTGTGAACCAGCCACCTATCCCAAGGGATCGAGAGGCCTTTCGTTCACTATATAGTCATCATGGATTGTGGATTATTTATTATCCGGCTCGATTTATCCTTCTCTATTATCCTTCTCTATTATCAACATTTATCCTTCTCTATTATCCACTCAAGATTAGGTTTTTGAAAAAGGATAAGAGTTTGTAAAAAAACTGGGTGTCGCCACCTTATTTTTAGGGAACAAGGAAACCACAAAAAGAGTTTTATTTTCAATAAAACATTGACTCCATATTTTTAGGAAAAGCAAGTCTTTGAACCAAAGTAGGATTCAGGGCTAGGATACGAAGTGGGAAGGTTCCAAGGAACTCCTTGTCGGCACCCACCTCGCCCTAATTAAAGGTCTCCTAATTAAGTTTGGGCGTTATCAAAATCTTATCACAACAATGCTATTTATCTAATCAACCACAAAATATGAATAATAATATAATAATAATAATAGATAGTACAAAAGTATACACAATCCTAAAGACCTTAGGAGACTCATAGTCAACCTAAGATTGGACTTGAGCCCTATTGACTGCCTACGTACCTTACCAATTTCTTAATAAGAATCAAAGTCCACGTAGTTCGATTACATAGGACTCTCCTATTGTAATGAACTATATAGCCAAAAGGATTCTATTTTATCTAGGACTTTAGCTTCGAGAGTTTGGGTTTGATCGAAACACTTTTCTTTGCATAAAAGATGGAATTTCATTCCATTTTAAACACTTTCAAAATCACTTTGTTTGGAGTTGTTCTCGAAGTAGACTCCTAAACTGAATAAAAGTCAATTGCTACTACAATTCTTACAACAAAGGATAGTCCTAAGTGAGGTCAAGTAACCTCCCTAATCCTAGGGTTCTTAGCTAATCCTAGGTTAATCTAAGTACCTAAAACACTAAATAATGCATGCTGGAATTTCTGTAAAATGCATAAAAAATGCAATAAAGTATGCAAACAATGCATGAAAAATGTCCTAAATGCAATCTAAGTTGTCTATGTGAACCTAGGCATGTTTCTATGTTAATTTAGACCCCAAAAATGAGTTTTAGTCCACTTTTAAGTCACTTTTAGACCTTGGACTGATTTTAAAAGTGATCTTAAATGTAAATTAAAACCCCAAAATAATGAATAAAAAATGGTGAAAAATGCACTAAATGCAACCTAATGTTGATATGCATGAAATACCATAAACTAAACCATGTCCATTCTAATTAACACAAGGGTTGGGACTCACCTTTGCATGCTCCCTCGAACACAATTCATATCCATAAACATTCCAAGTAATGAAACTAACTATGGTAAGAATAATAACATCCTAATATGCTCACTAACATGCATTCCTATAAACTCATACTATGCATACTAAAATAAATTATTTCCTATCATGCATATTAAAGAAATAACAAATTAATCTCTATTATGCATGCTAACAAATTAATCCCTAATATGCATACTAATCAATTAATTCCTATTATGTATACTAATAAATTAATCCCTGATATGAACACTTAATCCTAAACACCTAATCTATTATGATCACAGAAGAAGAAGAAGAAGAAGAAGAGAATATGCATACTTTATAAATAAACACAATGACTACTAACCTTTTAGCTTTCTTCTCCCTTGCTCTTAGCTCCTTCTCCCACCTCCAAGGACTTCAAAAGTATAGTTAAGAGTGCTATGGGGGAAGCTTGTACAATGCTCAAGCCTCTACACTCCAAGCTAGCTCTCTAAAGCCAATTATGTGTTTTAAAACTGATTTCAGAGCTCTCTATTTATAGGGAAGCCTGAATTTGATCAATGGCTGAGTTTAAATCTCTTAGGAATAATCCAAGGGTCATAATCCAGCATTCCTAGGACTTCAAACTCATCCCAAAGTCCCAATCCCGAGCTAGGACACTTGGCAAGCACTTGGAAGAGTCACTGAAAAATAGCAAGTACTGGGCAAGAGGGTCGCTGACCATCCACCCTAGGACGGTTGCCCGTCCCTCATGGACGGTTGGCCATCCCTAGGTGGATGGTCATCGATTCTCCATCCCAATTTTGCCCTATGTGGGCTTGTCTCATCCCGTTTCGACCCGGTTTCGGTTTTTTGGGCTTTTCGGGCCCGTTTTAAGTCTAAATTCGACAATTCAACCGCTGAAACGATCATGATTCGATTCTCCATGCTTTAAGAGTGAAAATGCATTGACCTAAGTCAAAATTTAGGGAAAATTCGACCGATTAGCTGTTTAGGGTCTGTTGGACCCAAATGAGTGTTTTGAAATCTGCTAAGCAATCGCTCTCGAAATCGTTTCTTCTTCTCAAAACAAGTTTTAAAACATTTCAATAAAGTGTTTTGAAGCCTTTGAAGGCTTTGGTTTGGTAAAATCGATCGAATCCCGGTCGTTCTAGGTCGAAACCCTAATTTGAGCTTGAAAGGACCTTTTGAGCTAAACATGAGCCCGAAGGCTCGACTGAATTTGCCATTGATCAACTTAGCTACCAAATGCACCTTAACTACTTATACCAAAGTCTCGGGACAATTCGAAATCGGCTTGAAGGTTTTTAAGTGCTTTTGTGACTTGAAGGACAACGCTGCCCTTTAAGTCGCAAAAATACTAATTACTTATCATGCTTGACTCGGAATGCCATGAAACTTGGCAGGGATACCTATGGACCCTCTAAAAACTAAATGCAAGAAGAACCAACTCAATCTGACCTAAAAACCTACATGCGATAATGACCTCTATCTAACTGCTTACAAGGGTAAAACTGACAACTTAGGGTTTTGACACTCTATTTCACCTCAAATCACAGGCAACCATTAATGACCCTTCCCATGGTCAAAAATGGATGTCTACAGTATAGTAATTCTTTGTATGTTTAGAATGCATGTTAGAAGTGGTTTAACATATATGATTTTCTGTTTGGGTAGGAATGCATATTAATTAAGAAAGTTTAAGTCTTTTGTGTCAATAGTCATTGTTAGGATGTTAGAAGTAAGTCTATGCATAACTCTCTTAAGTTTAGCATTGTTATTGTTCTTATCATGGTTAGTTTTATCACTTGGGGTGCTTGGATTTGATTGACATATAAATTGTGTTCGAGGGAGAGAGCTAAGGTAAGTCTCTTCCCTTGTGGCCAAATTAATTATGTAAGCGTGACTATGATGATATGTCTTGATGGGATTTTTTGATGTGTTATATTAGTATGCATGCTAGGATATTTGTTTGATGTTTTGGGTGGATTAATCACAATCTTTAAGTCCCTTGAAGTGAGTATTCAAATCTGTCCATATTCGAATATATACTTTAAAGTGACTTAAACATCCTTTTTAAAACATGTTTTACATAGATTTATATATGTTAACTTATGTCATCATGTTAGATTGCATTGTAGGTCATTCACCATTTTTTGTTCTTTGTTTTCAAGGGTTTTAATTCAATTTTAAAGTTGCTTTCAATTCTGTCTAGAGTTTGGAAGTGGCTTTAAAGTGTCTTAAAAGCCATTTTTAGGTCCAAATCAACTTAGAAATATGTTCACATAGAATAATTAGTTTGCATTTGGGAGCATTTCCATGCATTGTATTAATTGTTGTGTTGCATTTTTCATGCATTTTCCAGAATTTCCAGCATGCATTATTTTAGTATTCTAGGTTGTTTAGACTGACTTGGGTTGTAGTTAGGGACTCTAGGTTAGGGGAGCCACTTGGCTCCACTTAGGATTCTTCTTTGTTGTAGGAAGTACATCAAATTAGGAATTCTAGCGTGTTTAGGAGTCTATCTTCAAGAAATTTTTCCCAATGAAATTGGAACTCAAGAAGTTGTTTCGGGATGAAACTCCCACTTTGGATGTTGAAGTATTTTAAACAAAAATAAACTCTCGAAGATAGAGTCTTAGATAAAACAGAATGCCTTTAATGGTGTAATTCATTACAATAGGGGAATCCTAGGTTTTTGAACTACAATGGACTTTGATCTCAAACAGGACACTGGTAAAGTACGTAGGCAGCCAATAGGGCGCAAGTCCAATCTTAGGTTGACTGTGTGTCTCCTAAGGTCTTTAGGGTTTTATTTGCTTTTTCTTTCCTTATTTATTAGTATTTATTATGTATTATTATCCATATTTTCTTGGTTGATTAGATAATTAGGATCGTTGTGGTAAGATCTTGATAAAGCAGACCTTTAATTAGGGTGAGATAGGTGCCAACAGGATGCGTTCTGGAACCTTCCTATCTCATAACCTAGCCCCCTAATCCAACTCTGATTCGAAGACCATGCTTTTTCCAAAATATGAAGTCTCTGTTTTATTGAAAATAAAACTCTTTTTTATGTTTCCTTGTTCCTTAAATATAAGGTGGCGACTCCTAGTTTTTCTTAAACTCCTTTCCTTTTTCAAAACTTAATCCAAGTGGACTCCCACAATAGAGAATGATGATTAGGATTGGATGATCTTGAATGGGTAATAGAGAAGGATAAACAAGTAGATAAAAGAGAATGATAAATAGAGAATGATAATGAGTTATCTACAATCCATTATGGTAGTGAATCCAATTCCAAAAACAAGAGCTAGGTGGCGGGTTCACAATAGGATTTTGTGATCAATCAAAAGATCCCTGAAGGCCTGACTTAGGGCTAAGTCAGCTAAATGATCCAAAGACCTTTAGGCTATAAGATGATCCAAAGGACTAAAGGCCTTAGCTAACTTAGTCCTCAAGTCAAGAATCTCTTACCAGATCATTCCACATATAGAAAATATAATATAATATAAAAAATGCACAACTTAAGTATAAGAAATTTTTATTTTTAAAAAAATGATTATACACAAATAAGAAAACTTAATAAAAAATGGGTAGTTCTAAAGTTATTTAGAATAAAAAAAAGTAATTAAAAAGAAGATTTCTAATAAAGAAGTTAAACAGATTTTAAGTAATTAAAATTATAGGAGGGTATAAGTGTCATTACTATCTATTATTGTTCGCTGCAGGAAAATCTCTACAAATAGCAGCCGAACACTTGTGGCATTTTGAGTTGAAGGGGGCGTACCAGAAAAGTTAACCTTACCACTTTTCAAGATGATTGGTTTGAAGAAAGCTAAACTGACTCCTAATAAGGCAATTATGTAATGGTTCGAATTTGCTCCAATGAAGAGGACTTTAATACTTTAGGCAAATTAATGAATCAAACTGAAACAAAGTAAAAACAGAAAATAAAATAAATCGAAGAAACCAAATAATTATATTATTACCTCCATTTCTGGTACATCAATCTTACAACTTCTTTTAAAGCTCTTCGATGCAAGGAATGTTTCAGAAAAAGGTATCCAAAATACTAAGTTACTTGAACTAAGTTACCTAAACTGAGTTATTTAAACTAGGTAAAGGAAATTACAAACCGGAAATTGAGTAAAGGAAATATAAAGATAAAGACACACGTTGAGTGTGATTGATGCGGTTAAGGAACCTCTTTCATGAAGAATTCCTCCTTTATTTATAGAATTTGAGAAATAACTGCCTTCAACTTGTGGTAACTTTCTTCAACTTATGTACAATAAAGTGTTGACAAGTGTCACATGCTCCTACATCATATTTAAAATCCACATGTCTTGTTGTGAAAGAGTTTTGCTGCAAAATGATTAGTTTGAAGATTCTGACTGTATGCCTTCAACCTAATCTGGAACTTACACATGGCTGTAGAATATTGCTTTCTGACTTAAAGAACTGCTGCATATTATTTCTATATGAATTTGAACGTGAATCACTGCATTTCCATGTAAAAACTACCAAAATATGTTTAAATATTCAAAAAAGAACCACCTTTGGCAGTTATTTGATGCATTCTCTTATAAAAAAAAACAATTAAAACATGTTTAATATATAAAAAGTAACTACTACAACAGTTATTAGTAGTTATTTGCTACATTCTTTGATGAAAATATATTTAAAACATCCTTAAATGTTCAAAAAGTAACCGCCAAAGTAGTTTTTTGCGATTATTTGAAGAGAACGTGAGGGAATTCTTGGTTTTCTCTAGATTATTCACCTTAAAAATGACTTGGACATGTGTCCTTCATTAATTGGTAAGCCATTTAGCCAATTAAACTCATTCTTTAATTGGTTGGAAGGCATTTTTTTATTGGCCTGTTATTTCATGGTGTAAACAATTATAAGGGTATTTTAATGAATCAAAAGTTTTTTCATCATTTAGACTTTTATAAGTAGTATATATATAGATTCAGATAATAACTTTGTGCCAGAATTTGGCATTGGCATGCTCAAACAGTCCGTTTGGATTAAGAGAGTTTGGGAGAAGAGAAAAGAAAAATGTTAAAATTCCCTTTATTTGGCAAACTAAAATAGGAGAGAAAAGAATGGAGGGGAAGAGAGAGTGGGGAGAAAAGAGCCCAAAAATCTTTCTTTTTAAATTGGAGAGATTTGGAGAGGAGAAAAGAAAGTCAATGAACGTAATTTTACTACTTTGTCATTTCTCTCCCTCCTTTAGCTTTTATTTCTCTTTTATGTAAGTAAGTGCAATATTAAAATTTACACCTTAAAATCTTCTCTTCTCTTTTGAAAGCTATCGAAACAAAGTAGAGAGAAAATTGTTTCTTCTCTTCTCTTACAGCTCGTTTGGATTAAGAGAGTTGGAGAGAAGAGAAGAGAAGATAAACTTGATAAGTTTTTCTCCATTTCCTTCGTTTGGATTGAGAGAGTTGGAGAGAAAGGGGAGAGAAAGTTGGAGGAAAAATGGCCAGCTTCCTTTCTCTCCAAATCGGAGAGATTTGGAGAGAAGAGAAGAGAAGGCTGTTTAGTGTGTGGGTATTTTTACTATTTTGCCCTTTCTTTTCTTTCTTTTTTATGTAAGTAAGGACAGTTTTGGAATTTATACCTTAAAATCTTCTCTTCTCTTCTCTTATGAAGGCTATCCAAACAGGGTGGAAAGATAGTTATTTAATTTTCTCCTCTCTTTATCCAAACAAGATTGAGAGAAAGTCATTTAACTCTGTTCTCTTAATGAGATTGTCTTTTCCTCTCTCGAACTCTCTCAATCCCAAACATACTCTTAATCAGATTCTCTTATCTTGTCTCCAACTCTCTCAATCCAAACATAGTGTAACTCCTGACGGCCGACGAACCTCATCGCAGCTCCTGACGGCCAGCGACCCTCGTAACTCTATTTTTTGCGCACAATAACCCTTATACCCTCTTCTCAACCTATCATATCAACTATACAGCTATGGCGAGCCCAGAAGAAGCCAAGCTCGAACAATTCTTCCAATGGTTACAGGTCTCATTTTCTACTTTCATGTTTGCTAGCCAAGAAATCGAGGAAAACGAAAGAAAACGGATTTTTTAGTCCTTTCGATTTTTGTTCATCACTACCCTATAAAACGAAAATATCTACTTAATTGAACTAAGCATGTGTACAAGACTTATGGGGTTTCAATTCCTTTTCCTTTCATCTGGTTTCTAAGCAACAAAGGAAATAGCTGTATTTCACCATTTTGCCTAATTTTATTGTTTCCTGTGCTACATACACGCACATACTGAAAAATCTAAACTTGAATTCAGTTGAACAAAGTCGAATTGCGTGGTTGCAAGATCAAGTTCTGCGATTCAAAGAAAGGGTTCGGCATTTTTTCGTCAAATGATGTCGCTGATGGTAAATATAAATATAATCTTCTAATCAATCTCTTCATCCACCATTTGAATGAATTAGCTGTTTGTTTGATTTTTTTTATGGTCTGTTTGGGTGCTTAGAAAATGTAGGCAAGCAAAAGAAAATAACACCTTGAACTTTACCTGTTTCGTTATCTGAGACTGAGAAAACAAAAGCCAAAACCTCGACTCAACTGAGCTTAATACGACAGTTACTAATATTACGGATATTGAAATTATATAAGGACAATTCATCTATTATTTTCATATATTTTCCAGCAGCTTAAAGGGATTAGGAAAATTTTCGGTGATTCTTTATTGTAGATGTTTCACTTGTGCTCCTTTTGGCTACTAAGATAATGCAGTAAAGAAAATTTCACTCAACTGCACCTAGTAAAATTCAATGGGGTGAGCTATTTATTTGTCGGAAACCAAATTGGCATGACGTACAGAGTTCAAATTTTATGTTAATTTCTTTTCCTTAGTTTTCTTAGCAACCAATGGAGGGGTAGGAAATGTTTGTCCTTGTTCCACATATGCTTTAATTACTGATTTATTTTTGGTTATTGAATGAAAATATTATTCAACAAAATCATCTGTAAAATGTACATCGTTTCACATCTTTCTCTACCAGCCTCATAGCCGCCTCAGAGAACTCATGAGGCAGAACAATTATGACTCTCCCCAACTCATTATTGGAGCTAGCAAAAAATAAGCTAGAGTTCATTTTCTTGTACACATGAACAACTTTATAGCAAGAGGAGGAAAATAATTAAAAAAAAAAAACCTTTACAAGTTGCTTTACTTTGCAGCAAGCAGCAGCTCCTATAACAGAGCAACCCAGAAATTCTCCACATTATTATTCTTATCCACCTCCAAACCAACCTTAATAGCTTCTAATTCATGGTCAATCACAGACATTGGGTCCTTCCCTATTCTTAGTCAAAGAACCATCTGTATTAAGCAACTACACACTCACTGGAGGAGGTTGCCACCTACAAACCTGCCTACATGCACTTTATAAGTCATCTACAACTTCCATTTATGAAAGAAACCCCCATTTTCACCGGAGTTCTCTGCTTCTAATATACCTGAATACTACAACTGCACGTCCTTCGCTACCTGGAATGCATGCTCCTTTTTGTGCAAAAGAAAGGACATTAGAGTTTTGATATTTGGATTTTTCATTATTTGGGACTAACTCAACTAATCCTAATATGATTATTTGGCTTATTTGAGGTGATATTTGTTATTATTTGGAACGCAAAACAACATAAAAGATACAATTCTTCGTTCCATCTTCTTTTATCCTCCATGCTTTGAAGTCTTAGTCGCGGATGTTGCGTCTCAGTTGCAATCATTTCAATCGTGGCCATCTTGTTGCATTTGAGTGAGATGCAACTTTAGATAGGATAGCAAGAGTCCCCAAATGTTTTTGCAGTCATTTCAGTCGTGGCCATCTTCTTGTTTTTTTCACAAATGTCCCCAAATGTTATGTAATATGTTCCTTATGAATCCTATGGGACTAGGGGAGCAACCAGTAAAATTTGTCTCAATTTAAAATAAAAATAAAAAAGAAATTCAAAATTATTAATATTTTTTTTATTATAAAACGATATTGAATAATAGTGTAGATCTATCCACGCATTGTCTGGCATGAATTTACGAAAAACAATGATCGAATCTACATAAAACAAGTGTAGATCTAAAACAAAAAGTGTAAATCTATCAAAATTTCATGAATCTCTAACAAATGTTAAAAACATTCCTTAAATCTTATAAAAGAGAAGAAGATGAAGAGTTTTGGTCTTAAAATACTTGTGTTGCAATTTCTTAAGTTATGTTTCTGAAGAATAATGAAGGATAGAGAAGAGAATAGGGTTTATGTATGCAAAAATTGATTTTGTCATCGTCTTGGCCGAGATGACTGAGATCTCGGTAATCTCATTTTGTCTTGGCCGAGATCTCTGTTGTCTTGTCTCATCGTAGTTATTTTGTCTCGTCTTGACTGAGATGTTGGTCATCTTGATTGAGATGCTTCAATCAAGACTGAGATATCGTCTTGGATGGGTCCAAGACTGAGATGTCTTGTCTGAGATGATTTAGTCTTGGACAAGACTTTGAACCATGTTTTCCTCAGTTTTCTCATAAATTGAGTGAAGGGAGATATTAATTCTTGGTTTGATTTGGAAAATTTTCAGGGGTCCTACTTGTTGTTCCGCTAGATTTAGCTATAACTCCAATGAGAGTTTTGCAAGACCCTGTTTTGGGTCCAGAATGTAGAGCAATGTTTGAAGAGGGAGAAGTAGATGACAGGTTCTTGATGAATTTGTTCCTAACAGTGGAGCGTCTCCGTAAGAATTCTTCGTGGAAGCCGTATGTATAGTATGCAATTTGTTGTTCCCCACACCACCAAAAAAAAAAAAAAAATCTTTTACTTTAATGGACGGGATTAATGTGCTGAAAAATTATGTTAGGTACCTTGATATGTTTCCAACTACTTTTGGGAATCCACTTTGGTTCACTGATGATGAGCTTCTGGAGTTGAAGGGGACAACATTGTATCGGGCAACCGAATTGCAGGTAAAATTTTCTTAAGAGCGTGTCTTCTTGTCCTATGGAGAATTGAGTAGCTCAATTGTGTTTTATGTAAGATTTAGGAAGGTATATCTCCATCATGTAGATGAGGCCATTTAACAAAATGGGGCTGTCTCCACAACTGATGCTATACAACAAGTTTTTGGATTTCAGGACATTGTAATAAACTTTTTCTATCATTTACAATGATGACTGATACTGTTTATAATGGTCCCATTCAAGATGATGGTTTGTACAGAAAAATGATATGTATAATTCAATGGAACAATTCTGTTTCATGGGACATTCCAACATGCTGTTAAGAGTTATGCTGGTGTTTGCACATTTGTCTGAATTTGGGTTCCATTTGCATGATTGGTGAATTGTGACACTGGTTTGGGCACTTGTGGAATCAGTATGCCAATGTCATAGTAAGGTAAGCTTAATATTGTTTTACTGAAATTCATGATGCAATTTGGATTTAAGTAGCTTACATTTAGCTATTCAACATTTTGATGCAAACTAAACCTCATTTTTGGTTGTCTTTGCTTTGGTCTAGTATGTAGTTATCTTTGATGGCATTAATCATATCAGGTTTGGTTTAGGCAGGCTTTCTGAATTTCACTGTACAACGACGTAAATGACCAATGATAGGTTTATGTTACAGAAGAAGAAGTTGCAGTCTCTATACGATGATAAAGTGAAGGATTTGGTGAAGAAACTTCTAATTCTTGATGAGGATTTAGAAAGGTGTGTTCAATTGATTGCTTTTTATTTATTTATTATATGATCAATGATACATTTCTGGTATTATCCAGACCTTCTTGAACATAATTAGGTTATTATAATCATGCCCATTCATTTGTTCTTTTTCTAGGGAACAAAAGTCCCTTAAGGAGTAAATATCAAACTTGGAAATTAGCAATGAATCAATTTCATAAATACCCTCATCACAAGTTTGACATTTATTTCTTAAGGAACTTTAATTCCCTGTTGTTATGGTGGTTACAAGTTGTTGGGATCTGCTCTAGGATTCAGCATGTTTTGTCCAATTAACTGGTGCTTCCAAGAATCTTGATTAGAGATTTCTATCATTTTTTTTTTATGTGAATCTCTTTCCTTTCATTCATTTATGTGAATTTATACACATTTATGATAAAATACATGTGTGATATAGTCTCTCTAAACTTTAAATGGGAAGGCATCTTGCTTTTATTTTTCGGGTTAGATTCTAGGAAGATAAATTAGAGCTGCAATTCTATACAATCTATAAAAAAGAAGTACAAAAGAGCTTAAATAATAAAACCCTACGCTAAGTAAAAGACTAATCTACCCCTACTAATAGAGCAATAAAATACATTATATATCTAAACCCTCCTCCCCCCCCTCTCAAACTCATGATGCAAGCCTAGAGTGCATCGAGAGTTTGTCAAGTAGAAAATGAAACCGAGTCATTGTGTGAGGCCTGGTGAAGAAGTCAGCAACTTGAAGGGAGCATGAAATGAAAGGAAGCTAAACAGTCCTGGCCCAAAGATGCTGACGAACAAAATGATAGTCAATCTCAATGTGTTTAGTACGCTCGTGGAAAATTGAGTTGTGACCGATCTGAATAGCACTCTAATGGTCACAATAGAGAGGATGGGGGCATTAATGGAGACACTCAGATAAAAAAGTAACCAATGCAGCCAAACAACCTTGACAGTAGCATGGGCCATAGCACGATACTCAGCCTCAGCCATAGTTATCAGAATCGGACCAGATTGGTGAATCAAACCCTTAACCCATTTGGTTTTTAAATTGGACCATTTGAGCAATTGAACTAGTTAAAACCGGTCCGAACCACTTAAATCAGACGTAAACCGGTGTGAACTGGCCAGTTTGACCGGTTTTCTATTTAGTGCAAAATAATTTCAATAATGCTGTTGAGAGGAGTAGAACCATCGACCTTTTTTAAGGGAAGCACTTAAGTTGCTATTACCACTTATCCAAAATCTTAATTGTTAAACACATTGCTATATATATTATATTTAACCAATCTTAGTTTTAAATACTTATAAAACCCTAAATATATTTAAAATAATAATATTTTATTATTAAACAGTTCGACCAATGACCCAGTGGTTCAACTGGTGAACCAATGATCGGGCCGGGTTGATATTCGGGCCAGTTCTGATAACTATAGCCTCAACAGTGGATTGGGCAACAATTGATTGCTTTTTGCTCTTCCAGGAGATGAGAGAGAGTTGCTCAGAAAAAAATAAAAGCCAGTAGTAGACTTGCGATTATTGAGATCTTTAGCCTAATCAAAATCAACGTAGGCATGTAAGGAGAAATTGAAGCTCGAGGAGAGAAACAAGCTCTTAAAGATAGTACCCCAAAGATGACGCAAAACTCGTAACAAAGTCGCCTAATGAATGGTACGAGGAGCAAAGACAAATTGGTTAAGGAAGTGAACAACATAAATAATGTCGGGGCGAGTCATTGTAAGATAAATCAAACATCCAACCAGCTCTCGATACAAAGTAGGATTATCCAAAGGAACACCATTAGAAGCAAAACTTAGCATTTAGCTCAATACGTGTGTCAATTAAATCCGCAAAGATAGCATATAAAAGAATGGGGAGTTATAGCATAAAGAATGGGAGTTATTGCATTGAGGAGTTGTGCCTTAAATATTACTTGAGTAGATGAAAAATCTTTAGAAGATGAAGAATAAGGGAGATTAACGTTGGAAGATGAATAATTTAAGGCATTTTGTAGAATTACTATAATTCACTTATTTTACTTTAGCACAACTCCTCAATGCAATAAAATTCTTCTAATATCAGTTGTAGCAAATGAGGGTCTAGTTGCAAAATGCCTCTTTAATAGCTTAAACCCTTATTCGATCTTCCAACTTTAATCTCCTTTATTCTTCATCTTCTAAAGTTTTTTCATCTTCTCAAGTAATATTTAAGGCACAACTCCTCGATGCAATAACTCCTAAACTTTATGCTATAACTTCTTATTGCAAGACTTGTTTTTATCCTAGCAACTAGAGCAAATGTCTCCTCATAATCAACTCCATATTCCTGATTAAACTGTTTGGCCACAAGACGAGCCTTGAACCGTTCCAAAGAACCATCAAATTTGTCTTTACCTTAAAGACCCATTTACAGCGAATGAGATTGCGGCCTGCCAGTGAAAGAACCAACTCCTAAGTACTAGTCTTGTGTAAAGCAGTTAGTTCATCTTGCATAACACCAATTAAGTGATGGTTAGTTCAAGCCTTTTTATAGGAACGAGGTTCAAAGTAAGAATGGATAGGTGTAAGAAAGCTATGAAAGGAAGAAGAAAAACATGTGTTATAAAAGCCAAGTCTTACCAGAGGAAGACTAGCACATGAGGGATAATGGCGTTCAGGAGGGACATCATTGACCGAAGTCGATGGAGGTATGGGATAGTTGGGATAGTCTGCAGAAGAGAGCTGCGGCATCCAATGAGAATACACAAGAGCAAAGGAAGGAAACTAAGTTGAAGCAGATGCAGGGGGGGCATAGACAAGGGATGAAGTCTTAACAAGGTGAGGGAAAAGTCGATATATCAAGTTCAGAGTTAAAGCCCACAATAAAAACCTCTACAGGAAAGGGATCAATATGATTCAAATCTTCCTTACACACAGGGACAAATTTGAAGAGGAATATGATAGTAAGGAAGGTGCTCAAGAAAGGTAACATGGCAAGAGACATACAATCAGTTAGAAATAGGATCATAACACCAGTAGCCCTTTTGAGTAACACTATATCTCAAGAAAACACAGAGGGTAGAACGACCATTGAGCTTAGTTTGTTTCCACTTTGGAAGAAGAACAAAACAAGTTGATCTAAAGACCCGTAAGAGAGGGTAATTTGGTGGTTGACCAAATAGCTTTTTACAGGGAGAGCGATCTAAAAGAAGGGAGTAGGAATGCAATTAATAAGATAGACTGTTGTAAGAGCTGCTTCATCTCATAAGATAGCAGGAATAGACGAGGAGATAAGTAAAGCACGTGTAGTTGATAGATTTTTTGAGAAAAGCCTTAAAGGCTATAAAACTATTATTCAAGCTTGTAATTAAAATGAATACACTAAGAGAGTTTAAATAAGAAAAGTAAGAAAACTCTACCACACTAAAAGACTAAACTACCTCTACTCAAGTAAACACAAGACTAGTTACAATAAAATACATAAAATACAACCCCCCACCACAAACAAAACTCATGATGCGAGTTTAGAAAGCATTGAGAGTTTGTTAAGCAGAAATCTAAAGCGAGCAAATGTGTGAGTTTTGGTGAAGAAATCAACTGGAGAGAAGAAGAGATAAGAGGAAGTTGAATAGTCCCAGATTGTAAATGTTGGCATACAAAGTGACACTTAATCTCAATGTGTATGGTACGCCCATGGAACACAAAGTTACGAGCAATCTGAATGGCACTTTGACTGTTATAGTGGAGAGGTGTAGGACGAGAGGGGGAAACCCCCAAGTCAGCGAGAAGCCAGCGGAGCCAAACAATCTTAGCTGTAACTTGGGCCAATACATGGTATTTAGCCTCAGCGGTAGAGCGGGCAGCTATAGTTTGCTTCTCGCTTTTACAAGAAATGAGAGAATTTTCGAGAAAAACACAAAAGTCAGAAGTAGATTTACTATCATTAATATCACTCGCCCAATGAGAGTCAGCATAAGCATGGAGGTTCAGACTAGAAGAAGATGAGAAGAATAAGCTTTGAAAAATGGTGCCACGAATATACCGAAGAACTCGCAAAAAGGCATCCCAATAAGTCAACTGTGGGGCAGAGACAAACTAAGTACGTCAACAACATAAGCAATAGTAGGACGAGTCATAGTAAGATAAACCAGACTACCAACTAATTCTCGATAAAAGGTAGGGGTGCAA
Organism: Hamamelis virginiana; assembly: GCA_017140935.1. Taxonomy (NCBI): domain Eukaryota; kingdom Viridiplantae; phylum Streptophyta; class Magnoliopsida; order Saxifragales; family Hamamelidaceae; genus Hamamelis; species Hamamelis virginiana. The sequence continues at coordinate 28,217 of JAESVK010001056.1, forward strand.
CTCGGATCGGATTGGATTTGGGAGAAATGAGGACCGATCTAACCTAATTCGGATTAGGCTTTTTGGGATCATGTCCAATCCTAATTGAATTTGGACCGGATATGTATCGATCCGAATTCAATTCAGATTGGATAGGATTGGACCATGATTTTTCGATAAAAAAAATGAAATAAAATTTAAAAAAATGTAAATTAATGTTTCACTTTGGTGACAACTGTGATAGTGCATAACTGCATATATGAAAAAATAAAGTATGCGTTTAATTCAGACCAACTTCTCATAATTAACCATAGCTTTAATAAAGGTCGTGGCAATAAAAATTAATTAAGCACAACTTGTTCCACGCATACACATTATGCATGCAAAAAATCACATAGATCCGATGGCTAGATTTTAAGAAAACATCTAAATGTTCTAAACTGTGCAAATATAATCTCACAGTTTTTTAGAAAAAATGTGGTATTTTATAAAAAATGACCGTTGGATCAACGTGATTTTTTGCACTCATGACTTACATAAGCGGAACATCTCATCCAACGGTCGTTTTTAAAAATGTCACTGTGAAAATTATTGTACTCAGATATTAACAAATAATAGAATTTTTAATATTAAGATATTTTAAAATCTGACAATTGGATTATTGTGATTTTTGGTATGTATGACTTACATAAATCATGGTTCGAAATATTGGACGATTCCGATACGTATCGCCCGAGTTAACCAGATCTCGGCATTGTTCTGGATAAGAAATCGTCCCGAGTCAAAGAACCAGGCGAATTTGCATAAACTCGTTAATCTCGATCGAGATCTCTGCCGAGATGAGACGAGATGCCGAGTTATCGGTGTATCGTCTCGTCTCGGATGAGATGACCGAGATGATAACCTACAAATCAAATAAAAGAAAAGGAGGAGAGGAAGAATCAGTAGCCACTACCATTAGCAAGCTATAGTAAAAAATACAGGAGGAGAAGAAGAAGCGGTAGCAGCAATAGCAGGAACCCTTGCAGCAAAAGAAAAAATGAAAAAGAAGAAGAAGCCGCAGCAATACCCTCTGCTGTAAGCTAGAGGAACCCAGTAAAGGAAAAAAAAAAAGGAAGAAGCAGCAGCCGTTGCCAGAGCAGAGCGCGCACACGGGTTCTTCCCCTTTCTTCTTCTTCTACCATTTTTCTTTTTGCGTGGAGATGATTTCTTATTCTACTTCTTCTTCTTATTGCTTCTCTCTCTCTCTCTCTCTCTGACTCTATCTCACTCTCTGTATCTGCGAAGAGAAGGAACTAAAAGGGTTTTAAAATTACAATTAAAAGCTTATTAATTTACAAATATACCCCCATTTTTTTGTCATTTTAATTAAAAAAACCAAAATTATTGTTAAAAGCATATTAATTTTCAAATATACCCCTGTTTTTATCAATATTATTAAAAAAACTAGACCAATTATTTTATTTAAATATTTTACTTATAAAAACTGCCAAGAATATTACATTTTTCTATAAATTTTATTTATAATTATACCCCTTATGTTAGGGACCTATCGTTTTGTACCACTAGACTCAAAGGTTTTTTTAACATAAGAAATAGGCAAAAGAATTTAAAAATCTTAGGGACCTTAAGATCTAAAATTGAATACTCCTAGATCCCTAAGTTCCTAACATAACCATTTTACACCACTAAATCTAAAGGTTTTTCTAATCTAACGTAACAAAAAGACAAAAAATTAGAAATCTTAGGGACCTTATGGTATAAAATTGTACCTCGTGGTAGCGCGCTAGTGCCTTTTTTATGTTTTTTGTTGTATCATGCACTCTAAGGCATTTATTTTACTTATTTGATGGTTCCAATGTGATTGCCTAAATGTTTTTTGAATATTGTTTCATGACTTAAGTTGCATCTCGCCCAATACAAGACGAGATGTTCGCGACTGCGACGTCCATGACCGAGACGTGACGACGTCCGCGACCGCGACTTTGAACCATGACATAAATAGTCTATCTAATCCAATGGTCGGTTTATCAAAATACCAATTCCTTTAATTTTTTTTTTATTATTTGAAATTTTTATATGTAAATAAATAGTAATAGTGTAAAAAGAGGGTAACAAGTAAATTTATAATACCTAATTTTTTTTTACTGCTGTATTATAAATTTATAATGTTAAAAAAACTCAAAAAGTACATGTTGTATATAACCATATAATAATAATAATAATAAATATATTTTAATAATACCGGATTTCGAATTGGACATTCAGATCGGATTTCGGATTGGATCGGATTACAAAAGACCAAATCTGAGGACTGGTCCAAATTCAATACGGATTGAGGAACTTGGACTCGGACCAATCCAAAATCAATTCGGATCGGTTCCAATCCGGTCCGAATTGACCGGATCGAATCGAATCCCGGATTGACCCGTTTCGAGTTGCACCCCTGATAAAAGGTAGGATCATCCAAGAGAACACCATCAGTAGAAGAAAATTTTGCATTAAACATAGGGGTATCAACAACCTTAGTATTAGTGAGCTGAGCACGGTGAATGACATCATTAGCATATTTGGCCTGAGAGAAGAGATAAGCTGTAGGAGAAGAAACAACCTCAATACCCAGAAATTAATAGAGAGGGCATAGGTCTTTCATTTCAAACTCCTCAAAAAAATGACGTTTCACTTCCTCAATAGTAGATGAATCAGAACCAACAATGATTATGTCATCCACATATAAAAAAAGCACAACCATGCTAGCAAATGTATGATGAATAAACAAAATAGAATCATAAGCACTGAAAATGAAACCATTTTGAGACACGCAGACTAAAAGCACTCATACCAAGCTTGGGGTGACTGCTTTAAACCATAGAGAGCGCGGCAAAGACGACAAACCAAACCATAAGAATGAGGAAGCTTAGGTGGAGGACGCATATGAACTTCCTCAGATAGAGAACTATTAAGGAAGGCATTTATGACCATAGAACAAAATATCTCTGATATGCTCGATATATCTCCGATATATCCGTATATCTGTGACTATCGATACATATCTTTACCGATATTTACCTATATTTCGGTAAGTATCGGTCTAAAGTGGGGATTATTTTGTATACAAGATTATTGATTTATTTATTTGTTATTTTGTAAATGATATATATTTTAAAATTTTAATGTTATGTAACATTTTAGTGTAAAATTTGTAGAAATTTGTGATTTATTTTGCCAAGCACAACACACTTTATTATACCAAATACAACATAAACTTGTCTTTTATATATATATATATATATATATATATAATTTTGAATTCTAAATTGTGTATTATAGTTTAATTCATTATGTTGCAGAGTTATGCTGAAAATTTCCATGTTTAATCCATCTTATCTTTAAATCGATATCGATATTTTTGATACAATCGATACATTTGTTGATATATCTATGTTTTGGGACCATCGATATATCTCTCGATACTGAGATTTAATTCCTTGTTTATGACATCAAGTTGAAACAGTTTCTATTTACGAACAACTACCACTGATGTAAGGGTACGAACTGTGGTAATTTTGGCAACGGGAGCAAATGTCTTCTCATAATCCACACCATATTCTTGAGTAAAACCCTTGGCAAGCAACCCAGCTTTGTAAGACTCCAAAGAACTAGTAGAATTAATTTTCACCTTGTAGAGCCACTTGTAGCCAATGAGATTTTTCTATGCAGGCAAAGGAAGTAACTCCTATGTACTAGTCTTATGTAGAGCATCAAGTTCAGCTTGCTTGGTATCGAGCCAATTAAGGCCAGAATAGGTTCCTTATAGGATTGAGGATTAAAGTAAGAAAGCTACGATAAGATAGCGAGTAACATGTGTTAGAGAAACCAAGTCTTATCGGGGGCGATGAACATGCGAGGGATTACGAGGAGATGGTGGATCAACATCCAAGAGAGTAGTAGTTAGGTAAGTAGAGAAGACCGTCTGGAATACACTAAAGGGAATGAGGGAAACTTAGAATTGGAGGGACTATAAGTGTTATAGAGAAGAGGAGGAGTATAGGTGTCAAACAAATATTTCAGAAGGAATAGAAAAGAGAAAAGGATCAATGGAGATTAAGTCTTCCTTAGTGACAGGAACAAATCGAGGAGGAATATTGAAGAAAGGAATGCAACTGTAACCAGGGTTCAAAGTATCGGGCGAGTCCGAGATAACTCGGACGAGTCAACCAGGTCTCGGAGCTCACCTAGACGAGATTTCGTCCCGAGTTGAAATTCACGGCAAGAAGAAGAATACTCGTTCATCTCGGACGATATCTCGGCAGAGACGAGACGTGTTGCCGAGATCTCGGCTTCTCGACTCGTTTCGACCGAGATATCGTCCGAGATGAATGAGTTTTTACCAATTATACAAAAATTCAAAATTTTGAAAATAACGAAAGCTTCAAAAGAGAATTAGATCTGAGTACTGACGGCAACTCAAAGAGATGAGTTCTTCTTCTACATATACCAAGAGACGAGTTCCTCTTCTTCTTCATCTTTTTATTTTTCCTCTTCTTTTCTGATCTGAGTACCGACGGCAACTCAAAACCCCCCTTTTGAACATTTCTGAGACTGCCGACGAGAAAGGCAGGTCTTGGTGGCTAGCACAGGTGAGAAAAGGAGGTTGGAGGTTTTCATGGCTAGCGGCGGTGAGCTCTGGAGGTCTTCGTGGGTGGCGTCGGCAAGAAAGGGCTGTCTTCATGCTTCGGCGAGCTGCTGCTCTCTGTGACTCTGTTTCTCTCGAGCTTCCATCTAGTTTCTTCTCAGTTCTCAAACTCAAAGTGATAAGGTCGGGTATGGGTATGGGTATGGCGTATGGGTCCGTATGAAGTATGATTTATAAATATCTTGCTTTTACAGTTTAAATAAGG
>JAESVK010001056.1:33106-66920 GCA_017140935.1 Hamamelis virginiana
TATGAAGTATGATTTATAAATATCTTGCTTTTACAGTTTAAATAAGGTTGGGTACAGCGTATGGGTCCGTATAAAGTATGATTTATAAATATCTTGCTTTTAGATTTTAAATAACTTGATTTGATGTTATTATATATTTATCTTTTATATAACTTGATTTTATCTTTTAAAGTTGATTTACATTTTAAATCTTTTCTACCGACTTGCCATAAAAATTAATTTTATAATTTATAATTTTATTTTTGAACTAAATATATTATTATATTGTTGTTTAATTTCCCTTTACCATTATTTCTACCATCAATTTTCAAATCACCAATGTCGGTTGAATATTTTGAGAAATCGACAATTGGATTAGATACTCTTCTTATACAAGTCATACATGCCCAAAATCACATTGATCCAACAGTCAAATTTTAAAATATCTCACTGTAAAAAGCTGCAATGTTTCTAATTGTAATAATTTTTCACAGTGACATAATTTAAAAACCAACCGTTTGATCACTGTGATTTTTTGCATACATGATATACATAAAAAATGTATCTAATCCAATGGTTGGTTTCTCAAAATATTAAATTGACACTGGTGTTTTAAAAACGGATGGTAGAAATAATGGTAAAAAAAATGGTAAGGGGAACATGACCCTTTACATAAATAGGCCTAAAGTTATTTTTTTTTTAGATAATATAATTATTTTATACCATTAGTTCCAAAGTTTTTTAACATAACAAATAAGCATATGAATTTTGAAATCTTAGGGACCTTACAGTATAAAATTGAATCTCATAAATCATTCAAAAGCTAATAATATATGTATTTCAATGCTACAATAGTGCGTTAGCAACTTTTTTTATATTTGAAGTCATATCATGCACTCTAAGCCATTTATTTTGCTTATTTGATGGTTCCAATTTGATTGCCTGATTTTTTCTGATTTTTCTATGATTTTTTAAAATTTTATTGAACATTATTTTATGCCTAAAGTTGCATCTCGATCGAGATGCGACGAGTCGTCCGCAACCGCAACATCTGCGACTGCGACTTTGAACCATGACTGTAACCTAAGAAGACACAGAGTAGAGCGGGCACTTAGTTTAGCACAGTCATGTTTTGGGAGAAGAACAAAGCAAGCACAACCAAACATCCGAAGTAAAGAGTAATTGGGAGAGTGACCAAAAAGCTTCTCATAGGGAGACAAACCAGAGAAAAGAGTAGGAATACAGTTAATAAGATAAGCAGCGGTAAGGACAGCTTCACCCCAAAAAACAGAAGGTACAAAGGAAGAAAAAAGAAGTGAACGGGAAGTATCAAGGATATAATGATGTTTTGCGTTTAGCAACCCCATTTTGTGCAGGAGTATTAGCCCAGAAGATTGATGAGCAATACCTAGGGTCAAAAGAAAATTAGTAATTTCATTTAAATAATATTCACCCCACAAATCAAAACAGAATTTTAATAGAAGGTTTGAACCATGGCATGGAATTCCTTAAAAATGCGAAATGAATCAGATTTATGAGATCGAAGATAAACCTAATAGAATTTACTGTAATCATTGTAAGATACTTATAAAAGAGAAGAGAATATAATATATTGAGTGAAATTTAAGTGTTACACTGATGGACCTTAGATAGGCAAGAGCATGGGGTGGATTTCTACTATCTAATCAATGTGGGACAAACATATAAACATCACATATCTCAACATTCTACTATCTAATCAATGTGGGACAAACATATCTCAACACTCCCCCTCAAGTTGGAGAATATATATCATATAATCCCAACTTGGAACATAACCAATCCAAACGATCATGAGATAAATGTTTGGTAAACAAATCTGCAAGTTGAGCTTGAGAAGAAACATGAGGAGTCGAAATAGTGCCCTTCTCCACTTTCTCATGAACTAAGTGACAATCAACCTCAATATGTTTGGTCCGCTCATGAAACACAGGATTATAAGAAATATGAATTGTTGCTTGATTATCACACGCCATAGACATTGGCAATGAAACTTCAACCCCGAGCTCTAACAAGAAATGATGAATCCATGTCAACTCACAAGATGTATGAGCCATAGCACGATACTCAGCCTCCGCACTAGATCTGGCAACTACATTCAGTTTTTTACTTTTCCAACTAACCAGATTACCTCCTACAAAGGCACAATAGCCAGTGGTAGATCTCCTATCTGATGGAGATCCTTGCCCAATCAGATTCTGTAAAGCCTTCCACCCTAAGATGATTATTAGACTTATACAATAATCCTTTACCAGGATGAGTCTTCAAATACTACGCTATACAAAGAACATCTTCCTAATGTGGAACTCTCGGAGTAGCCATAAACTGACTCACCACACTTACTGCAAAAGAGATATCTGGACGAGTGATAGTAAGATAATTCAATTTACCAACCAATCGACGATATCGATCTAGTTCAAAAATAAGTTCACCCTGATCACTCCAAAGCTTCACATTAGGATCCATAGGAGTATCCACTGGTCTAGAACCCAACAAACCAGTTTCCTCAAGAATATCAAGAACATATTTCCTCTGGGATAAGACTAATACCCTCATTAAATCTTGCAACTTCAATACCGAGAAAATATCGTAGAGTTCCCAAGTCTTTGGTATGAAACTTAGTTTGTAAAAAAACCTTCAGCTTAGCAATACCAGACTGATCATTTCTACTAATAATAATATCATCAACATACACAACAAGAAGAATTATGCCATGTTCAGAATTGAGAACAAATACTGAATGATCAGACTGACAACGAGACATCCCAAATTATAACACAGCTTCACTAAACCTACCAAACCAAGTTCTAGGAGATTGTTTCAAACCATAGATAGCCTTCCAAAGCCTACAAACATGTCCAGACTCCCCTTGAGCAACAAAGCCACGTGGTTGCTCCATATACACCTTTTCTTGAAGATCACTATGTAAGAAAACATTCTTAATATCCAATTGATATAAAGGCCAATCAAAATGGACTGCCAAAGAGATCAAAATGCGAACCGAAGTAATTTTGGCAACAGGAGAAAAAGTCTAAGCATAATAAACATCATAAGTTTGAGTAAAGCCTTTAGCAACAAGACAGGCCTTGAAACGATCAACAGAACCATCAAGCAAATATTTCATAGTAAAGACCCAACGACACCCAACTGCATTCTTACCCGGAGGAAGAGGAACTAATTCCCACGTCTGATTATGATACATAGCAGACATGTCATCATCCATAGCTTCTTCCAACAAGGATCGGATAAAACCTCTAGTACAGACTGAGGAATAATAGTAGAGGACAGAGAAGCAATAAAAGAGCGAAACATAGGTGAAAAATTGGAATGAGAAAGAACATTGGAAATAGGATGAGTAGTACAAGTGCGTTTACTTTTCCTCAAAACAATAGGCAAAGAATCAGAAAGCTCAACCGATGGTACAGCAGAAGGTGGATCCCGAGTCAAAGAAGAATGATCGGTGGCAGGAGCTGCTGGGCGACGACGACGAGTATACACCTGTAATGGGGGTGATGCAGAGGAGGAAGGTAAAGAAGAAGGAGGTGGAAGACGAGGAAGACAAGTAAATGGTTGGACAGATTGAACTAAGACAGGAGAAGAGAAATAAGGAACCATCTCAAGGAAAGTTACATCAAATACGCACAAAATGACGTCTAAATGAAGGAGAATAACACTTATAGCCTTTTTGAGTACGTCAATAACCTAAGAAGACACAACGAAGAGAGCAAGGATCAAGTTTGTCACGACCAAGGCATAAATCATGCACAAAACTAACACACCCAAATACTTTAGGAGGAAGAGCAAAGGAAGGAACATCAGGGAAAAGAGTGGCATGAGGAGTTTGTCCTTTAAGAACAGTGGATGGCATGCGGTTGATAAGGTAACAACCAGTAAGGAGAGCATCACTCCAATAAGGTTTAGGCACATTCATTTGAAATAAAAGAGCTCGAGTAGAGTATCTAATAAATGACTCATTTTGCGTTCAGCGACCCCATTCTGTTGTGGTGTGTAAGGACAAGAAGACTGATGAATAATCCCATGATCAATAAAAAATTGAGATAACTGTGAGTCAAAATATTCCCTAGCGTTGTCAGATCGAAATATCCGAATAGGAACATTAAACTGAGTCTTTATTTCATTATAAAAAAGCTTTAAAAAATGGAAGACAACTCAGACCTGGACTTCATAAGATAAAGATACGTTAACTCTAGAAAAATCATCAACAAAAATAACTAAATACTTGAAATCCCAAATAGGATTGGACAGGATTAGGACCCCAAATATCAGAATGAACTAAATGAAAAGGACTAGACACATGACTATCTGGTCTAGCCAGAAATGGCACTCTATGGTGCTTACCTAATTGACACGCTTCACAAGACAGACTCAAGCTGATGACACGATGGAACTAATAGCTTCAAGTTCTGGATTGACGGATGTCCCAACTGACAATGATACTCCATAGGTGACAAAGAGGTCTGAAGAGCAGTAGACCCACCAAGAGAGAAGCAATACAAGTCACCAGTTTCATGCCCGCCACCAATCAACTTCCCCGTCTTGAGATCCTAAAAGGTACAATATGAAGGGAAAAAGGTTACAGAATAATTTAAGGATTTAGTAATTTTATTGACAGACATGAGATTAAAAGGAAACTTAGGAACATATAACACTAAAGATAAGGGAAAATCTGGTGTAAGAACAGTATCCCCAATCCCAGAGATGGGTGAGGAGGAGCCATCAGCAAGAGTTACTGTAGGCAAGGTTTGAGGGGTAAAAATATTAGAGATAGTACTTGAGGTGTCTGTCATGTGATCTGTGACTCCAGAGTCGATGACCTAAGAAGACTGGGAGGAAAGAAGTGCTGTAGGAATACCTGTCTGAATAGGAGGGGTAGCCTGAGTAAATGAACTAGTGGCGAGAATAGCTGTGGAAGATGTAGAAGCCTGCTGTGCACTCAAATAACGGCGGTAGTCATTCTCAGAGATAGAAATCATACGTCCAGTCGAAGAACTAGCTGAAGTTGGTGGAATAGCAGTAGGTGTAGGAAGGAGGCCAGACTGATACTCCACATTATCTTCATAAAACATTGCCTGATTAGCAGTAGGTTTCCCGTGAAGCTTCCAGCAGTAATCAACAGTGTGGTTTTCACCACCACAATGAGTGCACTTCCGAGAACCACGCTACCGCCATGAGAACAGCCCCTTTGGCCACCATAGATAGAGCTATCTCCTATGGAAGTAGCTAATGCTGATGTCTCTAGTGGACGAACAGTAGAAGAATGGAGTGAATCAGATAAAGAGGCCTGGTGCAGACAGCTAAATACTTTACTTAGGGAGGGAAGCTCTTTGCTTCCTAAAAGTTGTGACTTAACAGAGTCAACGGAAATAGGCAAACTAGATAAGAACAGAGCCACATGCATACATTCCCTCTGATGCTTCATCACCTTGACTTCAAAAGCGATGGGTTGATACAAATTGAGCTCCTCACGGATGGTCTTGAATTGAGCATAATACTCTTCTGACGGCCGATTCTGAAGACCAATAGAGAAATACTCCTGATGCAACCAATAAATACGAGAAAGATTACTGGAGCCTGAATACAATTCCCAGGCTTGATCTCAAACCTGTTTAGCTATATCTAAGAAAATTAGATTACAACTAATAGTAGGCTCCATACTATTCCACAAACTGCTACGAATTTGAGCATCCTTAGCTCGCCAATCAACATATGAGGCATCTAGCATTAGTAGATGTTGGGGGATCATCAATTAGATATTTAAACTTCTTTCTACCAAGCATAAATACCTCAACTACCTGAGCCCAGTGAGCATGGTTACTACCATTCAATCGAATGGATGTAATTGGGAGAAAATCTGGGGAGAGAAAGCAACTCGAAGAAGCAGTAGGTATAAGAGATGACGTAGGCTCCATTAAACCAAAATAATAAGTAAGACCTTGCTGTCCAAGTAATTAAAATGACCTCCAAGGCTGTCCAAGTGTAATAAAACCACACAAGAAGAGTGCTAGACTAATACAAGCTCATAGAATAAAACCCCGAACAATAGGAGGTTCAAACCACTATCAATGGCACAATATAAGCAGAAATTTATATAATATAAATTTTGGACAACCACAAAAAAAGCATATAGAAAGAAGAAGAAATAACCTAGGTTGCCACTGAAGACAGAGAGAAAAGGTGGAGCAACCTAGGAAAGTAGAGAGACAATCAAACCTCTAGAGAAAGTGCCAAGATAAAACCGAAAAAAGTGGGAGAGAGTCCCAGCCAAGAGTGAGAGTGTGCCGCGGTAAAGAGAGTCTCGGTGGAGAGAGAAAGAGAGAGCTGTGGTGGAGAGAGAGAGAGGTAGGGCCGCGGTGGGGCTAGGGCTAGGTGTGGTGGCGAGTATGGTGGCTAGGAAACCATGCTCTGATACCATGTAAGATACTTATAAAAGAGAAGAGAATATAATATATTGAGTGAAATTTAAGTGTTACACTAATGGGCCTTATATAGGCAAGAGCATGGGGTGGATTTCTACTATCTAATCAATGTGGGACAAACATATAGGCATCACATATCCCAACATTCTACTATCTAATCAATGTGGGACAAACATATCCAACAATCATAAATAAAAGAAACATAATATAAAGAACCACCATTAGTAATGAGGGAAGGACCCCACACAGCAGCATGGGCAAGAGAAAAAGGAGAATCAGAAATAGAGTCACATTTATAAAATGGCAAAGCTTTCATTTTTACATGTTTACACTGGCTGTAATTTTGAATATCACTAACAGACACTAGACCCAATTGACCTGACAAAGCTAAAATTTTTAAACGATCCCCGGATACATGACCTAATCTAGAGTGCCATAAATAGAAAGGAGAAGACTCGTTACTTAGAGAAAAAGACGAAAAAGCTGACGAACTACTGGAGAATGAAATCTGGAGACTGTCTGCAACATAAAGATCCCCAACTCTAATTTATGTTCCAATATGCTTCTTGGACACTCGATCCAGCACAACACAATGGGAAGAAGAAAAAAGTACATCAAAACCAGAATCCTTTAACGGACTAATAGATAACAGATTAACAGATAGTTGAGGAACATAAAATACATCTGGTATAGACAAAGTAGACACAGAAGAAAGAAGAACAAAACCAACAGACTGGACTGACATACGAGACCCATTAGCAGTGGCAATAATGATAGGTGAAGAAAGAGATACACAGTGACTAAGTATAGAAAGATGTGGAGTCATATGATGAGAGGAACAGGAATAAAAAATCAAAGTGGTGGAAGTTATACCTGATGGATTAGAACTACCTAAACCTGAATGGAGAGTGGATAGAGTAGAGGCCTGTGACTGTGATGCTAACCAATTTTGAAACTGCTCAAACATAGATGAAAGCGGAGAGGTAGGTAAAAGTGAAGGACAGCAGATTGAGAGAGAGAGAGAGAGAGGTCTGAACAGTAGACTGCTATGGGAAATTCTGTGGAAGTCTCAAGAAGGAAAGAGAGGAGAGAATCCTGAGTGACTGGGAGGACATAATTTGAGAGATTTTCAAAAATTCGTGTCAGAGAGAGAATCTATGAGAATTCCGAGAAAAAAAGAGAAGATAGGAGCCGAGATTAAGAAAGCGAGAGCCAACTGAAGAGAGGAGGAAAAAGTGGTTACCAAGAGTGGAGAATAGAGAAAAATCTCAAGAGAAAGGAGTACCAGAAAAGAGCACTACCAATTTCCTTAGTGCCCTAGGGCTCTGATGCCATGTTAGATTCTAAGAGAGAAGAGAAATTAGAGTTGCAATCTATTCAACGTATAAAAAGAAAGAAGTACAAAAGAGCTTAAATAATAAAACCCTACGCTAAGTAAAAGACTAAACTACCCTACTAATAAAACAATAAAATAAAGATAAAATACATTTTATATCTTGCTTTTGGAAGTGGTGCTTTTTGAGAATTCTTTTGCACTAGCAGAAGTGCTGTCAAATTTTAATAGTCGGTATGAAACGGCCAGATATTGCTCTAGATAAATGCTCTTTTCACCTCATGATATATATATATATATATATATATATATATATATTGCATAGACCCATGTGATTCCTTAATTTTAATCTATCAATTTTATTTGCTCATTATTGGTAAGTTGGTACTTGAAGTTACTTTGAATGAGTTTTGGAACTATAAACTATTATCATCATGCTCATGCAAATGTTTACTTCGTATCGTGTTTCTAAAATACTAAATGTATGCAATTATTGTTTCTTCTTTTGACAGTGAGGTGTGCTTTGAAGACTTCCTCTGGTATACATCTTAAAGAGCTGCATTTATGTTCTTTATGTTTTGTGTTTCAATCATCTCCCTTGTATGTGTAATTTTAAGTGCTTAAAAGATTGGCTGCTAATTTTGCACTATTGGCATTAGGGCAAACTCCGTATTTTGGACTCGAGCTTTAAACATTCCTCTTCCACATTCTTATGTATTTCCACATATTCAAGAAAGGCCAGAAAATTGCTTTCCAATTAATAAAAATTTTGTGGCTTCCTCTGATCATAATCCTAATGGAGAGTTGGTCAACGCAAAGGACGAAAAAAGTGAGGTCATTGTTTCCTTCTCACTGATTGTCATATGATTTGATTATTTTCATTCATAAGAGGTTTAGTTGTTTTATTGAAAGCTTCGCTGTATGCATGGTATAAATTTTTTCTTAAATGTAATACTTTCTAGTCGACTAATATCACGGCTTTCTCATTCTAGATTGTGACGTTCATAGGGTTGAAGATCAAGTCACTGGAGAGACATCCACTTCAGTTCATGGAGAGATCGTCTGGGTAGAGGGTCTTGTCCCTGGCATTGATTTTTGCAACCATGGTAATGCAGTTATGATTTTGAGATTCTCAAATGCACTGTTTGTTCTCTTCATGTTGTGTTTTGGTTGCCCAATATGGCTATATTACAACTAATATGAATTGTGATATTACATCATTTCTATGGACATATATGCCCTATTGATGCATTCTTCTTGTTTGGAAAACAAGAAAATGCAAGAAAATTGACTCTTCATCGAGAAGCTTCTAGAAGAGTACAGAAAAGAGAGAGAAAGTCTCTCCAATCAATACAATTCAAAATCAGATCTAAAAACTGAATAAAAATGCTAGCTCGCCTCTATTTATAGAGAATCTATTAGTTGTAACTAACTCAAGAGAAGAACTAAAGTGACTAGGCTATCACAAAACAAAATAATAGTTACCAAACAAACAAGGAATAAAAGACATGATTACATAAAAGCATATGCAGCAACAGTTCATTGATGCAGCTCATAGATCAATAGCAGCTGATGAAGCTCACAAGTCAATAGCAGCAGATCAATGCTTCTGTAACTCCAGTAATTGTAGCAGATCATCAGTGCTTCAATATTGTAACAGTATCTTCCATTACATTGTACTCCCCCACTGCAAAAAAACTTGCCCTCGAGTTCAACTCCAAAGAAAGTTGCAATCATAATCAACCAAGCAAATATTTCATCATATATCTTGAAGATCTTAGCTCTCATGTAAACATAAAGAGAGATTTTACAATTAAGCCTAACACTCTCACACAAGGCAACGAAGGTCTTCAACGCTTCAAGTCCAATCATTATGTTTGGCTTCCATCCTTGATGTTCAAATGCTCATTGCTTGATATTCTTTGATGTGCAAAAATGCAATGAGTTGTGCTTAGATTTTCATGGCGTGAAAATTCTTGAGTTTGCTTGACTTCCTTGAAGCTTGATGCACATGGTTGCTTAGTATAATGTTTTCTTGAAACCCATCTTTGCAAATTTGACACTTAAAGGAAAACATTAGGAAGACATGGTAATGTTTGTTATCGTCAAAATAATGCAACAATCATTAGATTGAGGTATTTAGGCTAACACTTATCATTGTACCATTGGCGTAAACACATTGTAATATTTGTCAGTGACATACGTGCACTGTCACGACTTTTTCAAATTATTAATAATTGTTTCCAATTGCTTGCCAACATTGTTTTCCATAAATTTATAATAAAAAAAATTATACAGTAATAACTATTTTAAATTAAAAAAATTTTATAATTTTTTATAATTTAAATTTTTCTAAAAAATATTTTTATTTATTTTTTTTTTGATAAAAAAAATTTTAGCCTAAAATGTTTTCTTTCTCATTAGCATTTTTTAGCAAAGGATTGTTTTTTTATTTTTTATTTTTGGTTGTATAAGTGATGATTAGAGAAAGGATAAGATAAGCCACATGAGTCTAATCTATCTTAAACTAAATTAGTTATATAACAATCCTATGATATTAATTTATCTAACTCTCTCATATCAACCATTTTAAAATAAAATTTTTAATGCAAAATAATTTTTTATTAAAATTTTCATAAATTTTAATTTTATATTTTTCCTAGGTGTTTTCGTGAAATAATAGTTCCCAAAGCACATGCATGCACATATTAACTTCTAATTAAAAAATAAACGTCATCCATGTTTGAGTTTCGTTGCTAGGTGTAGGCGGCATATTATCTGTACTAATTTCTTATTTTTCTTTCTCTTTTGTTTAGTTTATATATAAGATTGCACAATAATAATAACAGTATAGAAAATTAACACATCCAAAGTGAAAAGACAGAAAATATGTTTATATTGTTTTTTTCTTCCATTTTCATTTTTAATAATTTTTTTTATTCAAAATCATTCTCTGAGATAAAAAATCTAGTTTTTTATTTTATTTTATTTCATTTTATTTATTTTATTTTTCCTGTTTCCAACACAGATTTTAAATCAGCGTAGGGGCTTTTACCGCAGAACCTTTTTATTAGTCTATCGATTAAGTGTTTAGACTTCTACTGAGTATGAATGTACACTAGCCCTGGTTTCTTGCTTCTGTGCTTTCCAGGGTTCTCAAAGTTCAGAGATCTTTATGTGGAATGAATGATTGGAAACTTTTACTCAATTGTTTTATTCTTCATTTCTGCATCACAGTATCTCAAGACAGAATTGTGGGTTCATAAAGAAGCTTGGCAATTGGACAAATATTGAATCTTATCTTTTGCTTGATATTCATAATTAGGGTTCCATCTTTCCTTTTGTTGCCCACAACTCTTTGGTATTGAGGGGTCTGTGTGTGCTTATATGTTTGTACATCAATATGAAATTGTACTGTCACTGGGTAAAGATGTATACCGTTTAGAATTTTGTTGATCAATTATGAATATAACTTTCAGAGAAATTATTTGAGGCATCAGTTGAAAGTTTAATCATTTCTTGTTTGTTTTTTTCTTTATTGTTTTCTTTTTCCTTTCTTTGAGGGTTGCTAGATTCTTCATGATTTAAATTTGAACTGGATTTTGGAGGTTTAATGTGTTTATACCTCACTGGGAACATTGTTGCTCAGGTTTAAAGGCAGGAGCATCATGGGAAGTTGATGACTCGGGATCAACAACTGGGGTTCCTTTCTCTATGTACCTTCTCTCTGGTAGTATCCTCTTTCTGAGTGCAGTTAGGTTTTATCCTTTTTACTGCTGCTAAGTTCTCATATTGGTTTCATCTATTGCGAGTTTTTGTTGTCGAGACAGTTTCTTATGAAGTTCTGTATTAATTATTTTCCTTTCTTTTCGGTTAAGTAGCTGGAATATCTGACTAGTCATGACATTCTTTTTTTCCTAATTGTAAAGCTGAACAAAGTCCCATCCAAGTCGAGAAAGAGATATCCATTAGCTATGGTAACAAAGGAAATGAGGTACTTCCCATTGTCATGCGAGGGTGTCTTATTTTTGCTAACAAAACTACTATTTCCTGTTTGCTTTTACTGTGTATAGAACTATAGATGTTGACTATGACTGGCATCATCAATTTTGACTATCCTTTTGGGGAACCATCTGATTAGTTCAAGATGGTTATTTATTAATGTGTACGCTTCATACTGTGTGCCATTACAGACAGTATAATATGCGTGCTCTTTCATTCAAACTTCTTGTTGACTACTCGAGCATACATTTTCTCTTTATTTCATGAAAATTCTTCGACATATCACTTTGTTTTGACTTGGACTTGGCATGATCATTATAAGTTGGATGAAAAATATTTTAGAATATTCGAGTCAACTGAAATCAACAAAGCCTTATATCAACTTTTTTTTTTTTATATCAAACCATATGCCATCGTGTAATTTCTCCACCTTAACCCAAGTCCCTCTTGACCTTCCTCTTCAGCTGGTAGTTCCTTCAATATCAACCATTCCAATCCTTATTGGCAGTAAGGAGGCTTGTAGTTGAATGTTCTGATGCACTCTAAATTGCCATGAAATCTATTTCAAAAACTGAATTTTCTCGTTACTCCCGAAAAATAGTTGATTTCCACCAGTATTGCTTCTTTCTGAGAATAAAATGCAAAAATGTTTAATTGGAGTATGGGATATAATGTCTATCATAGAACACTATATATATATATACACACACAAAAATGATCCGGTCAGCATATGCTTATATAAGTTACTAAGCCCAAATTGATGGGGCTTATATTATTTTGTATGTTACTGCATGATCAACTGTAATGCAATAAAGCTTTTATCAACCTTCCAAATGACAACAATTACCTTGCATTTGATGATTTGATGCAGGAATTACTTTACTTGTATGGATTTGTCCTCGATAAGAATCCAGATGACTATCTTATGGTAAGCCCTTGTTTTTCGAAGTCTATAGTGTCTCCATTTTTCATATTTGTTCTCTTGGCAACTAAGTTATTGTAACTTATGGTGGTGCTGATAATACAAACTCAATACAACAAAGTTTTATCCCAACCATATGGAGTTGACTGTACAGATCCTATTTTGTCACTCTTGGTTATCTACAACTGTATTTTCTATTGAATCGTAGTCCAACGTATAATCCTGAGCTGATCAAAATGTGGGTACATGAAAATTGAAATATTAGTGGCTTGAATGATCAATACAGATCCATTATCCAATGGAGGCTTTTCAGAGTGTTCCCTTTTCTGACTCCAAAGCACAGCTTCTTGAAGCACAGGTCAGCAATTATGGATTCTTAATTGGTGGGTTCTTTTTTATGTCATTAGGAGAAATGTTTCCCTAAAGAATGCACATTTTCTTTAGTAAGTCCATACAAAGTTCTGTTCCTCACTATCTTGCCCTTCATTAAATTTTTCGTATTAATAAATCTAGTTCGCATTTGCAGAAGGCCGAAATGAGGTGTCTTTTGCCTAGAAATTTGCTGGATCATGGTTTCTTTTCAGTGGGCACCCCACAAATTGAAGGCAGCAATAATTACAAAGTTGATCGAGTTTGCAACTATAGTTGGAGTGGTCAGCGCAAGATACCCTCTTATTTAAATGAGCTGGTTTTTCCTGAGGAATTCTTAACCGCCTTGAGGACCATAGCCATGAAGGAGGATGAGCTTTTTCAGGTTTCATCATTGCTGGAAGAGGTGCAGTTTCTCTTAGCAATGTCCCTTTTTAAAAAAAAAAAATTTAATTTTAATTTTTATTTCCTTTCAAAGGTTGGCCTTTTCAGTAATTATTAGTTTACTGGATATATTTAACTAAAAAAACATCTTTAATCAAATGGATAGAATCTAATTTTGCATCTTAATGCATGTATAATTTCATAGTTATCAGACCCAGCCCGGACAGTGACCCGGTTGATGCATTAGGTCACTAGGTCACTTGTCGGACCACTTGGTCAACTGGTTCAACCATTTAATTATAAAAGATATTATTTAAAATATATTTAAATTGATTATAATGATATAAAACTTATATAATCATAAGGTACCATTAAATATTATTGTTTTTAGCATTAAACAACTAAGAGGCGTTGGCCTAGTGGTTAGTACCCTTTAAGTGCAGAGGAATGATCCCTTGTGGTACATACCGCAAATGCAGTACAGGATCTCAGTTGTAAGTGACATGCACGCAGCATGCGCATCGCGTGACATGCACGCAGCATGCCATGTACACCTAAGATCGTGTACCGCAGTTGATCAATTCAGTTTCATTCACTTCCATTAGGTCCTGCTCTTGCTCTTGTGTCTTCGTAGATGCAATATTTGTAATAAAATTTTAGTTAACCCTTTAATGGTTGGACCGGTCGGTTTTAATCGGTTCACTGGATATATGACTGGTTTGTCCAGTTCTGAGCAGGTCATACTAGGTTTTGAGCCTAAACGGTCTAATTGCAAACTCAACCCAGCCAAGGGCCCGGGTCACTGGTCCACTGGTTCGACAAACTGGGCCAGGCCGGGTTTGATGACACTATAATTTATTAAGCTTATGTGGTTGCAACACGACATGCTTGTAAGTAATCAAATGGGACAAACTTTGAAGACCCTAAATAAATAGTTGAATCATGACCAGGTGGATCCTTGCTCTTTCCTGGTTATGTGGAGTTTTCCACAAACTGAAGTGGATGAGGAAGCCTTGCAATGAAAGGTTTCAATTTTTAACAAACTTTATAGAAAATGATTTTAAAGAATTGTGAGAAATGAACATAATGGAATCCTCAATTTACAAATTTAACACAAATTTTTATGTTTAAAGCATGTAATTTTTAAAAAGACCAAATATATAGGGGTTTGAACTGAATATGGGGAACCCTGAATTGAAGTATAATTATCTCTAAGTATCATCATTTATGAAGAATGGATACAGATATGGGATATGGATGTGACACGATGTGGATATGTTGATGTGGTGACTATTGAAAAAAATAAGATACAGAAGATAGGTGTGAATACAACAATATATAAAATATATAAAAAATGCTAATATTAATTTTTTATTAAATGTTAAAAATTCTATAGTTGTAATTTTTTTTTAATAAGCAACAAAATTCTATAGTTGTAACTTGTGATAATTTAATCAAGCAACCATCTGTAATTTATACGTCAAGAAAAAAGGCATCATTTACGCCAAAGGGTAAAAACATGTCATCAATCCTTATGTTTTTCCATATAATTTATTCTTATTTTTAACTAGAAAAAGTTATATTCTAAAATTGAGGAGTTTCTTATACATGTTCATGAGCATCTGAGAAGTGTTGGTTATGTTTCTAAACTAAAATAAAAAAGGAAATTATTTTCAAATATCGATACAAGTAAGAGGTAATGGATATGTATTGGCACCCCATGTGTGTTGGGGGGGGTGGGGGTGGGGGGGGGTGTTATTTGCTATTCAAGAAGTACATGTATTTGGTATGGGTACAGCTCCTTTGTAGAAGTATGTGTGCTACTTATATTGTCGAAATGAGATGACTAGGCTGAGAGTAGAGCATTACTTGTAAAAATATGACTGAACGTGATTCAAAATAAGTTCATGGGAGGAGCAAAACTTGGCTTCATTTTTTGTGCTTTTGTTTTTGTTTTTTGTTTTTTTTTTCTTCAAAACTTCATCATATGTGTTTTATACATGTGATTCAATGTAGAGACCTGTTTAAGAAGTACCATAGATTTGTAGATGAAGTATAGTTTTAGTGACTTCATCGGAAAGTACTGAAATGTATGATAACATTGCATATTTATTGAGAAGAATCAGTTGTACCCAGATATTTGGGGATGGTTTTGTTCATTTTCTAGAGGAGACGAAGCATATATTCTCTTAAAAATTGTTTTATCGGTTTCATACTTGGCAAAATAACAAAAATTTGTTTGCTTTGATCATTTATCTACTTTCAGTTCTTGACCCCCCCTAATTCAATCTATTGATTTTCCAAAAGCTTGTTGGATCTGAAGGCGAGAGGCAGCCATCTGATATTGAAGTTCGAGCAGCAGTATGGGAGGCTTGTGGCAATTCTGGAGGATTGCAATTGCTTGTTGATCTTCTTCACATGAAGTAATTTTGGAAACTATCTCATTGAATAACATTTCAGTGATAATTCCATAGCATAAATATACGACTAAACTCAACTAAACCTTAATCGCAACTACATGGGGTCAACTAAATAGTATAAAGATGAAAACTTTAATATTTAACTTCTAAATCTGCATGCTTCTTGGATAGCATTGTTTCTAATATTGGTTGTAGCGAATGAGAAGTATTGCTTTGGCATACAATATCCTTTAGTAAAATTGCAGTGGTGAAAACCATATCTAATTTTCTTTCTTTTTCTTCCTTCGTGTTAAAATTTTCCTCCCTATTGACATTTTGTACATAACTTCACTTTGAATAATCTCAAGAATTTGCGACTTATAAATTGGAAATCTTAATTAAAAAAAAAAAAAAAAAGGAGGGAGGAGAAGAAGAGGCCTTAAATGATATTTTACCTTTATTATAGTTTCAACCTGATTTTTATTCATTTTTGGTCCTTTAGGAAGCCCATTGGGATTATGATTTATATTCAATTTGTAGTATCAAAAAGAGGAACTTGACGAAGAATGGCACACTTTTATCTGTAACTGATTCCATTAATTATAATTTCCACCTTTTATTTGTTCTTTGGTTAGGCAAAACTGAAGTCTTTCTCATGCTGTGTTGAGTGAAGTTGGGTTCCAGAGAACATGTAGGGAGTCTAATATGAGCAAAGAATCTAGCATTAGGGAGTGAGGTTCATTCTAGGCCATGTTGGAATTCCAAAACTTGGAGAAAAGAGGTAACTTAAATGAGAATACATGAGTGGTGTCAAACTATGTTCAGAGCCCCTTTAAATTGTTATTTCCTCTCCTTAAAATAGGTTAATCATGTTTTGTTTTCACTGGTAGTAGATGTTTAGTTTCTTGCTTTTATTCATGGTTTCTATGGAACTTCTGCTAGTGATCTTCCAAAACCTTTTCTTTTCTTCTTCTTCCTCTCTTTTTACCCCCTTCCCCAACCCCATGTGTGTGAGAAAGGTGAGGGAGTTGTAGAAAGAGGTCCATGATTTTGGCCCTTTTCAGGGAGGTTGATTTGGTTGATATCTCCATTTGGTTTTTGACATTGAAGGTGGTTTAGGAAACTATCTAGATATTTGAATCGGGGAAAAAAGGGTACTATCTAGATAAATCATAACTTGTAAAGGACATAAAACAGGTACTTAGGGTTTTTTTTTTGGTTGCTTAAATTGACCAGTTTGCTCTCTTTTTATTCTAGCTCTGTCATATTTCAAAATTAAACTTCATCAACCTCCAACCCAAATATGAATTCTATATGTAACCGATAAATTCAAGCTAGTAGAATTACTATACTTCATTTATTTTACTTTAGTACACCTCATGCTGCTGTGCCGTATTTTCTGTATGCAAGGATGATGGATCTCGAAGAGGGTTCTGGAACGGAGGACTGTGACACTCAACTGCTTGAAAATGCCCACATTTTTGAAACCCTGGAACAACACTCAACGAATGAGAATAATTTGAGGTAAACAGTTTTAACCTTGATGATCATGTCTTTTAACTCAATTCAACAAGTCATTACTTTCATAGGAAAATGGAATTGTTATTGGTTTATAAGCTCTTGGAAAAACTTGAGCTGCACCATAGGTTTATTCAGGAGGCATTCAGTATGAGGTTGAATCCTAAAAATGAATCTTATGTGTTACTACATAGACTAATTTCCAAATGCTATGATATAATCAAGTGAAAATTTTTATGAAATAACAAAATAGACTCATTCAAATGCTAATGATATGTAAATTGAAATGAGATGTTTTCAATTCTTCCAGAAAAAGAAGTGTTTCCAAATTATGTGGTGGTTAAACACTCCCTGGTTATTGCTGAATATCCTATTACCAAATGCACATGCATGCATACATACATACATACATACATACATACATACATATATATATATATATATATATATATATATATATATATATATATCTTATTATATATAGAGCAGTTGTGCTGATGTGGCGGCCTAGAATTACTTCCCTCCCTCATACTCTTCTCTCCTTGATTCACTCCATTCATTCATTTCTATTGGTTCAAACACACCCATTATCTTTAATTCCCACCAGATGCACAACAATTTATGCAACCCTTCACATTCCAAGTATACACTCTCCCAAAAAAAATTATAGATAGACAGGTTAACAAGTCTATTTATTATTTATTACAATATTAATGCCACAGAGGTGGAGAAGCTTCGATCAATAGTGTGTGTTTAGTTTAGCTTTGTGTTTGTCAGTATTTTTTAGCATGCTTAATTGGTCCCCCACCCAAACAGATAAACATGAAAATAAAGTTAATTTGAGCGGTCTTAAGACCTCGGGGTATGTATTGTTGCATTAGGGCCTGTTTGCCGATGCTGTAATTTTGTTCAGTTTGGTTATGAACCAATTAATGTGCCCAGTTTTTGTTCAAACAATTATCTTTGAACTGCTTTTATGTTATACTTGATTTGTCTAACTCTCACTCTTGCTTAGGGCTTAAAGGTGTTGCACTTCCTTTGACTGTAAGTAATTTTTATTTTATTTTATTTTTATTACTGGGGTTTGATTTAAAGATAGATTGAAGCATGGGGTTAGCGTCCGTGACTTAGTGTTTTATTTTAAGAGAAAAGTTTATAGAGGTTGAATTTTTATTTATTTATATTCTATATATGTGGTGATAGATTAGTGATGTATAGATGCAGTATCTATATTGTTTTGGTTTCTATAAAAATTGAATCCTAACCTGAACTATGACAAATAGCTGTGCTGGGCTCAGTTTAGCAGAGGGTTTTGTTTTCTTGGGTCTCAAACAATGAAAATTTTAACTTTTATAAATTTATATGCCGTTTTATTTTCCCATTTTTACTACCAAACGGAGGTTTTTATATTATCATGTTCAGTGAATAGAGTTGATTTTTTGTATTGGTTGTGTTATCGCGCAGGCCGCGCATCGCGCGGGTCAACACTAGTATATATATATATATATAATAGAGAGAGAGAGAGAGAGAGAGAGAGAGAGCGCTTCTAATATAAGGTGCACTTGATGCAAGATGCATCAGGTGGCCTCTTTTAGAGCCACTTGTTGAGCATATTTTCAGAAACTGACCGTTGGATTTGATGCTCCTTTTATGTATATCATGCCTGCCAAAAATTGCAGTGATCCAACAGTTGGTTTATTAAAAAACCGACTGTGAAAAAAGGGTGACATTTTAAAGAACAAAAAAGCCTTTAAGTTACATTTTTGAGAAACCAACCGTTGGATCACTGTGATATTTTGCAAGCATGATATACATGAAAGAAGCATCAAATCCAACGGTCAGTTTTCGAAAATATGCTCAAGAAGTGGCTCTAGAATGGGCCACCTGATGCATCTTGCATCAAATGCACCTTATCTTAGCAGCTCTGTATATTATATATATATATATATATATATAGTGTATCTAATGAGCACCTGGTGTTGATCCACATGCCGTGACCATCCAACGGGGTAAAGCCTACAGCGTGACAAATGACTTTTTTTTTTCTTTTTGAAATTCGGAATGCACCGGCTGCTAGAAGGGCTAGCGGCTTGGGATTGTTGTTTTGATTTGTTTTTGAGCTAATAAGTAATTCCCACGTGGTAGAAAGACATATTGATCAAACGGTCAGTTTTTCATAGTTTTGAAAAAAATTATGAGAAGTTATGAAAAATTATCACACTCTATTATTTTATTTTATTTTATTTTATTTTTAAAATACATTTTGGATCAATGTGATTTTTTGCATGCATGATATGCATAAAGTGAGGTTTTGGATAACGGAAATAACTCTCCTACATATGTCCTACGTACGTTCTCTTTCTGATTCTCTCACAATAATAAATATGTATATTTCATTATATTATTATTTATTTGGGTAATTAATACGAACTTGACACCTGTCTACTACAATCGTGCTGCGTAGATTAGATAACCTGTGAGAAATTGGGTTGCATCACGGAGTCGTATATTACCGTGAGAGCTTGCACGAAGGGAGGCGTATGCGGCTTTAGGACAGCGAATACGTGCCTCATATATTTCTCGAGTTGACTGAAGGGTGCAATCTATGACATTTTAAAAGTATAGGGGTTAATGTGTCATACTTGAAAATAAATGGGTTCAAAGTGTTTTTGACTGATAGTACATGGAGCAATTTGTAATTTTCTCTTAATTTTAAATCAATTTAGCAATCTAGGATAAATACTGCATAAAAAATGTTACATTTTTAACACCATTTTTCAGTCAAATAGACAAAAGGCTAACTGACAGAATGATGCAATCTGTCACATTTTAAAAGCATAATGGTCAATGTGTTATAATTGAAAATACAAAGGTTCAAGCTATTTTTGACTAATAGTACAGGGGATCAATTTGTAATTCTCTTAATTTTAAATATTCAATTGGTTTCATGGGTATCATTATTTGGGGTTAATCTGACATGTGGAAATTGCTTATTGGCTGAAAAACAAATCAGAACAAACCATCCCAAGCCACTAGTAGTTGGTGCATTCCGAATTTGAAAACAAAAATGTTTGTCAGGCCGTAGAATTTACCCTATAGGATGGTCATGGCATGTGGATCAACGCCAGGCGCTCATGAGCGCGGTGCCCATTAGATCCACTATATATATATGTGTGTGTTCACTTCTAAAACCTTTGACACGAAATGGGTTAAACGCGGGTGTGCTAGGACTATCTAAAGTCCAATAAAGATCTCTAGAATACGACACTCATTACCTCTTGGCCGATATTAAGGTTGGAATACCTTAATGCCAAGTCAATCACCGTAAAATCGAGGTCAGACGATTAATTAAGATGATGATAAGTCTTATATGGGCTCTTATTAAAATGTCTAAAGACCTAGCTTGATTAATTGTAATTGACAGTGATTGAACAAAGAGTACAAACAGTACTTGAAAGGAAATTCATGCTTGAACATAAATGGAAATTGCATTAAAAATAAAACTCAATGTGCTTGAAGTAAATTCCGAAATGCTTGAATTGAAAGACGCCATTGCTCGAATGCTTGCTTCAATTGAAATTGATAGAAAATGTAAATTGTTTACAATTGAAATTGATAGAGAATGCAAATTGCTTACAATTGAAATTGAACTTGAATGTTTGAATTGAAATAAACTGGATGTTTGGAAATTGAAATAAACTAGAAATTGAGAGTAGTATTGACAATGAAAAGATTAAACTAGAGATTGATTGACTGGAGCATTGCGATTTGTTGGATTGACGTTGTGTAATTTGCTTCTGTCATCTTCTTCTCTATTTATAGACCTTCCCGATAATTGCCATGATCTTTCTTGTTCTTCACTTCCTGGTAGTGCTGCAAACTGCTCTTCCCATGATCTCACCATCCTTGTTTCTTGCTAATCACGACCATACTTGCTTGTAGTGCTGATAATGGCTACTGTGGGTTGCTGCATTCCCTTTTATTTAGCAACATGTTGCTGCCATGCCTCTTGTTTTTAGCTTTAAAATAGCTAACTATTATCATTTTTCCGTCAATTTAGCTTTTATGGCAACCAATCTACTGCCATGTGTATAAATCCTAGCCACCTGTAAGCTCCTCTTCAATCTTCTAACCATTTGCTTAATCTACTGCCACATGCATTCCTATTTGAATTTAACTCCTCCTGCCACGTGTCATCTCCTTATTGGATGGCTAATTTTGGTGTGAACAATATATAAATATATAAATATATATGTACATATACAGAAATGATCCATTAAGGACTGGTCTTTAAATTAATTGAAGGACCATTCACCAAATTCTCACACAACCAATGGTATTTTGAAAACTGACTATTGGATTAGACAATCGCATTGCACTCCGGTTCTTATGTATGTCATTGTTTGCTATAAATTACAGTGATCCGACAATCGGTTTTTAAAATAAAGTTCGTGAAACACTCTAACAGTATTTACTGTAGAATGCTGTAACAATTGTTTAACAGTCTGTACTTTGAAAAACGACTGTTAGATCGTTGTGATTTTTGGCAGACATAACATAAGAAAATTATCTAATCTGACAGTCAATTTTTCAAAATTCCTATCCTAATAAGGACCGGTCTCTAAATTAAGCTTAAGGACCGGTCCTTAATGGATGATTACCGTGTGTATATATATATATATCCTTATTAGGTCGCATTCATTTATGGACAATGCTTGCCTCCTCAAAGCTGAGGGACATCTCTACAAAGATGACGTGGCCAAATGTATGAGTGACATGTGTGCAATAATCACATGCTACTCACGTGCACTATTAACACTTAAAATCTGTTCAGATTTGTAACCAAACAGTCCTGCTTGTCACCGTTTCAGGCTTCCTTCTTCCTCCATTCTCCTTACATGAAAGACTTTGGCGAGGTGCCGGCAGTAAAGAGGCCAACCGCAACACACTTGTCTCTCTAAATACTACACTTAGCATAATAAACGGCACAAATTATTATGTTTATCAAATTCCATTTTGGTTGTTTAGAAACCATAGCTGGGGATGCTTCTTTGCTGCCCTGCATTTTGGTTCCATCTTACATTTATGCATATCTATTGGCTTCTAGGTAATAGGACGAAGAGTTGGATTAGCTTAGGGCAAGTGTGGAAAAATTGGGAATGGTAGGCTTACTGTACATGAAAAACTCCCTGCACATGTTAGCATTATTATGTTTATCAAATTCCATTGTAATAGGGTGGTTGTTTATACAATAATATTGGGTTCTATCCGTTCAGTAATTTCTTCAAACACTTTTAGGGCATTTTTCATATTCCCACATCATTTATATTTTACAATCATTTTTAATGGGGGGAGAAAGAAGGAGAAAGAGATCACCACAAATTTACAGCTTCACAGACAACTTCGAACTCATGAAGGATGCCAACGAAAAATGTGAAGGAATACAACAATCTCATGGGTGCAGTACGTGTTGGTTGCCGGTGTCGACAAGTGACCAGAGAGCTTCCGATTGTGGGAGGCAATCCGACTAACCGGGGTGCAATGCGACTGTTGGAGGCTTCACTGTGGGAGGTAGGGGGTCGTGAGCGGGAAAGACTCCTATTTGGCTACATTTCCTTGTAAAAATCAGCATATGCATTTGTAAATAATGCAGGTGAGTAGCATGTGATTATTGCACACATGTCACTCATACATTTGGCCACGTCATCTTTGTGGAGATGCCCCTCCTGGGCTTGCATTGCCCTTCATTTATTATGTCGGGGGTTCTAATATGAATTTGGCATCTTGCATACTTCCGTTTGATTGTTGCCTATACAAACGTACTGAACGTCTATATATATATATATATATATATATATATATATGTACCTTGTTGATCACTGTATCATCATGTGCATCATCAATGTTTTGTTTGAAAAAGAGCAGATGCATATTTCAGATTTTAATAATTTTTGGGATTGATCCTTTTCTTTTGAATTGCTGCAGCAGAGAGCCAAGTGGCTCCATTGAACACGAGTCGATGAGTAGAAACAGGTGGTCTAGTATAGTATATCGACGAGGGCAAAAGCAACTGACCCGTCTATTCCTCAAGGAAGCTGAGCACGCTTTGCAATTATCCCTAAATGAAGGGAACTGAATATCTATTTATAGTTTTGTACTCCCTATCTTAATTATTTTAGAATTTAGACACACTGTTTTGTAAGTTTTGTAGGTCAGATGTATTTAATTATACAATTTTTTTTTTTTATTTTTTTTTATTACCTTTTTCCCTTTTTTCCGCCTAACAACAGAATATTGTATAAAAAATTCAGCCTTAAACTCAGCGATTTGGACATGTTTGGACTCCTACGAACAAGCTCTCTTCTCTCTTTCATTCTCCATAATTTTTAGAATTTCTTTAAATGTTTTGTGAGTTTTTCTTTGGGCAAAGAAGGGCGTTGTGTGAAATTTCATATTTTCTCAAAGTTGTGCAAGTTTAGAGAAAATAACATTGAGGGGCTGGGCTTGTTGTATTCTTGAGGCGACGTGTTAGAAACATTGCATCGGATTTTTCTGCAGTGGCGCAAATCGTCTTAAAGAGAGCGATCTAATCCGCTCCTCAACCCGCCTTACTTCACTTTTCTTTTAATTTTAAGGTAATATTATTTAATAATTTATAATATATACACTTTAGTACTTATAATTTTTGGGGTAACTTCAATTTTGGACTTAAAATTTTAATTTGATCAATTTATGACAAATTTTTAAAAACTTGTTTCAATGTAAGGCAAAATTGGAACGCCGACTGCTTAAGTAACAAAGAGTAACGAAGACTTCATCTACGCGTCACGTGGCATCCTATCTGGCCTGAGAGACTTATGTCCCGCCAAAACCATTCACATGACCCTCACTTGACTAAATAAGGGTTTCAATTTGTAATATTTACGTAGTTAAGGAAGAATGGTTGAAAGTATCCAAGCACTACTGAGTTAATCTATCAAAAAATGTTAAGATTCCAGTTTTATCCTGTATTGAAACAAATTTTTAAAAAATTTGACCTAAATCAATTAAATTAAAATTTTAGGTCCTAAATTGAAATCATCTATAAAATTCGAGGTATAAATTAATTTAATTAAATTAAAATATAGATAACCCTAATAGTATGATATAATGAGAACTGTTCTTATCAAGTAATGTTGATTTTACCTTAAAATCAGCTAATGAGATGTGCCGTTGGATCAATCACAGATGGCTGGGATTAAATTACTTAAAGGACTCGAATGGAGAACCCGCGTAAGAGGCGACTCGCATAAAAACCCAGCCCCAACCAGTTTGTCACTTGCCCTAAATGCTTTGAAAACCCTCACCCAGCCAGCCGCTCGCCATTCGACGTTGAGGGTTCTCCGATCATCTTGCTCCTTCCAGCGTCAATCTTCGGCCTCCTTCCGGCGTCAAGCTCCACCCCTCATTCTCAGGTATGATTTCCCTCTTTCATTCCAGAGAGAGAGAGAGTATTGGTTTTACCATCATCAAAGTCATCAAGGAGAACCTCCTCTCCTTCATCGTCCATGTATACTTCATCAATTATGGTTGGTTCAAGAACTGGCTCAGATTGTGTATTTCTCTTCTTGGCATGGGTAATGGAGGATTTGTTTGGAATATAAACAAAAGGGTGTGCCCAAAATGGGAATGAAATGTTATGGAATTGGCGGGAAGGACTGTAGAAGCTACTCAAAGTAATCGATGAAACTGAAACCCCATAGGCTCTCAAATTCCAAGTTTTTGTTAAATCCATTTTTTTTTATTTTTAGTTTGGATAGTTAAATCTTCAACATCTGTGTTGTTTGGTCAGTGAGAAAAATGGGAAGGAAAATGGATGAGAATGTGAAGAAAATCTTCATGGCAGAGGATAGTCGGGTTGGGGCTGGGTTTTTACGTGGGTTCTCCATCCGGGTCCTTTAGGTGGTTTAATCCCAGCCATCCATGATTGATCCAACGGCACATCTCATTAGCTGATTTTAAGGTAAAATCAGCATTACCTGATAAGAACAATTCTAATGATAATATGATATGATATATAGAAAAATGATATATATGCACACACATACACCGTCTCAACGACTCCGCATACCAAGCACTCTCCTTAACCGGTATACTTCTTATTGAGACGCTCTCTCTTCATAATTAATACTTTCTCTCACTTCTGGGATTTATTTCGTGTGTGTGTGCGAGTGAGAGAGAGAGAGAGAGAGGGGAGAGAATTGCCTGTCTTTATGGCTGCGGATCAGGACCTACCTGAAGGGACGGTGCAGAACATACTGGAGCAAGAGAGTCTGAAGTGGGTCTTCGTGGGTGGCAAAGGCGGTGTGGGAAAGACCACTTGCAGTTCGATCCTCTCGATCCTTCTCTCAAAGGTTCGATCCTCTGTTCTCATCATCTCCACCGACCCGGCTCACAATCTCAGCGATGCGTTTCAGCAACGGTTCACCAAAACCCCCACTTTAGTCAATGGCTTCACAAATCTATATGCTATGGTATGCCTTTAATTCTAAAGTAGTTTTTTTTTCCCTAATTTGGTTTGGTTTTCTTTTTTTCTTTATGCGTATTGTGTTTTTAATGAATTTGGAACTTTTTTTTGTGATTCTAAGTGGGTTTGTGATTTTTTTTTTCATGAGAATTGGTTCCTGTGATTAGTTTGTGCAAAACTCAGTTCATGAATTTTCGATTTTTTTTTAATGTCGGATTTGTTGTTCGAGTGGACATTTTGGTACCCTTTTGTGGATTTGATTGTTAAATGTATGTTTATGGAGTGGTTTCCGTTTATCATTTCAAAGTGAAATTTTGACGAGGATTTATATCTCCTTGGCTATGTCCATGTGAGATTGCATAGGTTTATAGTAGTGGTTGTCTGTTTGTGTAGCATTACTCTATAATTAATTGAATACCACTTGCATTTATGCTTTTTCTTTGCATTATTGTCTAGTGTTCATGTTTTGTGGTCTCTTGTTCTCTCAGGAGGTGGATCCTAATGTGGAGAATGAAGACATGGTTAATGCGGATGGAATGGATAGTTTGTTTTCTGAGCTAGCGAATGCAATCCCTGGAATTGATGAAGCTATGAGCTTTGCGGAGATGCTCAAGTAAGCATTATGCTTCCTCTGATTTGGTAATGTTGCGGGATCAAAATACATCAGCTCACTAATTTTTTATGGTGGATTGAGAATTGTGGTGATCATATTGTTGGTGTGTGCTATTCATTGATTTGCATGTTATCTTGTTGGTCTACGTGTCATGGGTTTTTTTTCATTTTTTCAATTTTGTTTTTTGGGGTGGGGGTTGTTTTGGGTTTTAATGCAAAATTGTAGTTTTGCAGAGTTGCCATTAAATCTGAAGGTTTTAATGTAACTTAGACCAAATTACAATAGCAGTTCTACATAACTACTTTATTTTGTAAGACCTCAAATTGTGGGGTTGATGGTTAGGATTTATGACTAAATCCCTTAGAGCAACCACTTCAGTATTGGGTTTGATTTTATAGAAAGGAGAGATTGGATAGGCAGTGACCCAAAATAGTGGTCGCTTAGAGCGGACTTATGTTGTTGGATGGCACTTAAAATGTGGAATAGTAATGCTTACAATCTATTTAACATGGGTTAAGGTTTATGTAAGCTTTTGGACTCACTACACTCTATATCTCCTTTAACACCAGCCCACCTCACTTCTGTTAAGACTATTGGTATCTTGGAGAAATTTGATCTCTTAGTAAGAAAATATGATACATTGACCTTACTGTCAGAATCTATCACCTCTATCTGAATGTCTCTTTGAGTCACCGGTCCAATCAAACATCTGTGGTATTGTGACAGTATGACTCACGCCTTTGAGGAGCCTTCAGCAGGTGGTTCACTACATGTACTCTATTAGCACCTCTCACCACTACTACTGCATCCAGAAGTATTTCTTTGCCAAAAAAGATGCTGAACTTCCAGTGGCCTGCGATGCTGTGGAATGCTCAACTATTAATCTGCTCCATATGTTAACAGAGCATCTCATTATGCTGATTAGTAGTCTGTTTGAAGGCTGAGAAAATATCTAGTTAAGATTAACCCCATTAAATGTTCATACAGAGAGACTGGGTTCTGATACCAGAAATTGATACAAAACAGTACTAATAAAATGTATAAAATGTTGTCTGCAATTAATTTAACTCTAGGCTAAGGTTTAGGATGCGAAGGTTTAGGACAACGTTTGGTTTTAGGGTGGAAGAGAAGTGTTAGGAGTTAGATTAGGGTTTGAATAGACTTTTTTTTTTTTTTTTTAAAAAGGGTGGGGTTGGGGATTTGGGCTACCAAACTCGTTTGTACATGTAGTTGGTTGGTTTAGATAAGATCTTTTCTTATGTTTGACCGAATGCCACATCATGAACAAGCTGTAGCATTGTAATGCATGGAAAAATTAACCATGGCTGCCTATAAAACTTTGGTTTTGGGCTGCTTGAAATTCCATGCGGTTATGATGTTATTTCTTAGACTTGTGTGTTATTTTATATTGTTTGGATGTTGAACAATGTATGGATGTTAGTTGTATGCTAAGTTGAACATCGATGCCTAATATTATATGCCTTTGTTTCCTATGATTGCCTTATTTCTTTTATGGATTTTCTGTGATGTTTTGGTTGTGTAAACACATTCTCAAATGCAATTTTAAAGCCTTAAAGAAAATTCTCTCATTTATTGTGTGATAATGAACATATCTTATGTTTTTCATCCAGAAGAATGTGTGTCTAACATCATTGGAACTTTCATTAAACTTTTTATAAAAATCTTTCTAAAAAATTTACCAATTATTTTGGGTATTGAATTATCTCCGAATGCATCCAATTTTTATGATGTGGTTTGTCCCATGATGTTGACATGTAAAAACTGTAATCAGGTAGTTGTTTATTGTGGTAAAGTAGGAGGGTTGTAAACTTGGAGGTTAGCCATGTAAGATAGTATGATCGCGAGAGAAATGAGCTTGAGAGGGGAACGAAGTGACTTGAAAGCAATTGAGAAACTTGGTGGTATGAGGGGGACTAGTGTTGACCTCGGCCCATCCCCAAGGGTTTAATCCCCGAGCTCGTAGAGTTGGGAGTGAGTGTAATTACGGCTGTTGACCTTGGATAGGTGAGGGTATTGATGATTCTCTCTCTCTTCTTCTTCCTGTGGAAGTAAGCATTTTATAGTCGGAGAAGGAGTGAGGAATAGCTAAGTGGCAGTGAGAGGTATAGGTGGTTGGGCCAACAAGAAGGCTTCAGAGCCTTTGAGACTGTTGCATGCAACCCTAAGTTACCTTTACTCTACCTCTGAGGTGAAGGGATCAATAGCAAGAACCTACGACATCATGTGGTGCACGCTTGTGAAATTGTCGGCTATGTATGCATGCATGCACAATTCCTAATGTGATGGGTCAACAATTGCAATACAAAATGTGCGGTGCACTTGCCACATGTTTTGGAACACATCAACCTGGCCATGCTCTCAAGAAGGCTAGGGCAAGGGTGATCCCCTCTTTACTATCTGGGGGGAGTACTCCCTTACCTTAGCCAGCCTCCATCCTAACCTCTGAGTTTTTCCTGTTAGATCAAGCGCACATATGGCATGTTGAGGTTGGGGAAATGCTGACCTCACCTCCTAGTCCAGCGTAGAGTATCAAAGCGTGATACTTTAGGTGTATCTAGGGGTAGTTAGGGTGATTCTCTCGACCTAGCTTCCACCATGGATGTAGGCATCCATTTAAGAGAGCTTCCATATGGGCATCTCCCATGAGGTTGGTAACTTCGTCGAAATGTGGGATTTGATGTAGGGGAGGACGTAAACCTTGGGACGTCATGGTCACACTCATGTCATGGTTCCCTTTACTAAGGTATGCACTGACCGACCCCTAGGGGCTCATGTTTGCTTAGTTAGTCCCAGTGTTTAGTTGGGATTTTTTGAAAGGTTGTGATCAAAGAATCGCAGAGGAAGGAAAACATCGTATAAATTTTTTTTATAAAATTGATTTCTCAAATCACAACCATGCCAAGATTCAAACAAACATAGAACCATGAATATAAATCAAGAACAATATTTAAACAACTTTAAATATACTTACTTGATGATTGCCTTTGATGTAAACCTCGATTGCAACCGAGCTCCAAAAGTATGAAGCCTCCAACGGTATCTACACGAACCCAAGACTCTTGAACTTTCTTGCAATTGATCAACACTTGATCAAAACCAAGCTAGAGAGGGAGAAGAAGCAAGTCACGGCCCTAGGGAGCCTCCCTAGGTCACAGTCACATGGGTGGGTGAAAGTGATGATAGCCTCCTCTTCTATTTTTAGGGTTAAGTGGGCTTAGTGCTAGCATGCACTTATCCCCTTGTATTTATAGCAAATACTAGGGTTTCTAATATTTTGCAACTTGGTCCTCCCTAATTAACTATTAATTAAAGAGACCTTATAAGTTACTTTATATTAGAAACTTACCCCTCTCATAAATTAAAGAGCTCTCTTGAGTCCTATTGTGTGTGACCCATTGGGTTCACCCCAACCTAGTAGTGGACCGGGATATCTCATGTTCCTGAAATAGAAACTTTCTATTTATGGTTCAATTGGAACAATTCTAATTTTGCCCTCAATGATAACACTTATCATTAGGCTTTCACTAGTCATGAGTGACGTCTAGCAATGTGTCATGACGTGCCCTAGGTGTGGGTGAATAGTAGAACTATGTGAACCTTTCATGTTACTTAATCTTTCATCCCCTAATGTCACTATTAAGATAATTGGGTATGGTTATTAAGTCAAACCCTATCTTAACAACTTGATATATGTTCTACAAAATATAATTCTCAATAAGATGAACCTTATGAAACTCTTTCATGGTTCATCTATCACCATGACCATGGAATTCAAACTGAGAATTTTCTTTGTGAACGAACCCTGACATTCTTTCTCATATTAATGAGAGTTATGATTCCTTATTGACTACTATCTATCTTCATGCATAACTTATCAGATCCAATAAGTATCGATTACATTCTTAAAGTTAAGGCTGTATAAGACACTATCAAACCCTAACAACTCAAGCATAAGACATCTATGGTGTCTCAGGTCTTAGGATTACCAAATTAATGGACGTAACATAAGAATATTCTTTTGACTTAAACTTCATAAGAATATTCTTGTAGATCATATTCAGTGTACATATTCTCTAATATGCTCCCATAGATTAACTATAGTGTCACTACACCAATAGGAAAGACTACCTATCCTCCCATTGGAGCTAGTTTAAATCTGTGCTACTCTTGACGGTTTATTAAATGTCCACTTTAATAAACCTATGAGCAGGAACTTATTTAGAATAAATGTGTATGAGAAATATGAGTCTCCATATCTCAACAACTTGAGATACATATTTCTCTTATCATTTATTCATGGACCTTATCATATATATATTTAAATACACACGACAAGTTGTACCTTCAAATTAATATACTATGAAATTGATATGCCCTTTAGGATTGGTTTTAGGGCATACCTCTAACATTTTTCACTATTATAACCATGATCTACTCATGCACATAAATTATTTTTCAATAAGAATTGTAAGAAATTTGTGACGATTGGTTCATTACTCATCGTGCTGCATGTGATAGTTATCAACCTTTTTTTTTTTCTTTGTTTATCAATATATTTTTATTGCACCAGTCTGAAAAATTATTTGTAAAAAAGTTGGCATGGTCTACCGATGCACATATAAATTTTCTTTTCAATAAGAATACTAAGAAATGTATGATGATTGGTTAATAATTGATTATGCTGCATGTGATAGTTATCTTTTTATTTTTTATTTTTATATCTTTTTTTTTTCCTATTTATCAATATAAATTTTTGCACCAATTTTTTCCCTACAGATTGGTGCAAACAATGGATTACTCTGTAATAGTTTTTGATACTGCTCCAACTGGCCATACACTCCGACTATTGCAGTTTCCATCAACTCTAGAGAAAGGACTAGCTAAAATGATGTCCTTAAAGAATAAGTTTGGTGGCTTATTAAGTCAGGTATGAAGAGCATTATCATCCGCCTTCAATATGTCTCATCCTTCATTAGTTCTAGGTTGACATTAGTGGGTACTCATGTTATGGCCTTTTTTCTCATTATTTTGAAGGTAGATTGTTTTATTACATTCCTATGTGTTTTATATGGGAATTAATGTCATATAACCTCCATTTCTTTTTTGTGTTAGCGACTAACATTCTTGCATAAATTTTCATGAAAATTTGTCTTTTGCTTGATTATCTGCATCTTTTATTTTATTTTAAAATCTACTTCATATTGATGGATGAAGCAAAGTGATGCGCCTCATGTATTATCCCATAATTTGGTGCTCTGCAATACACCATATCATAATCTACGAGATTTCATAATTGGTTAGATTTGATATAATTAATATTTTAGAATTAATACATAATATTTATTTGATATAGTTAATATTTTGGAATTATTCCATAATATTTATTTATTAAAGAAGTTACATTTTTTAATATTTTTAAACCCCAACGGTTTTGATCAATTCATTTTGACGCAGTTCCAGCATGGTATCTTGGCGAGACTTTTTTTTTTTTAATATAGTAAAAAAGAAGTATTGTATTATAGCAAAAAAAAGAAAAGAAAAAAGAAAGTGTTTGAAAACAGGACTCCGGCACATGCATGGTATAGAATACTGATTTTGAGACCTAGGTATTCTATCAAATTTGTTTCATTCCATTGGGACTGTCGAGCAAATGCTAGAACTTTCCATTTTCATTCCATTACATTATAGTGCTGGTCTTAACCTTTGAAATTTTCTTTTCTTTTTGTTTAGTTGATTTTTAACACTCTCAAAGTTGGATCTTACCTTATATTACAGCATTTTGTCCTTATTCCTCCATGTTTATTTCTTCATAATCCATTTGTCCTCTAAGATCATGAATTTCATGTCAATCCAAGTGGTCTGTTGTTCTAATCAGATTAGGCATGAAACACAATATTTGGATCTGCTCTACAGATTGTGAGGTCTGGGTTTGGGGTTTCAGTTCTAATTTCTCCACCACTCCTTATTGTCTGGCTGGTTGTCCTCTTTGTATATGAAGGCTCCAGACCGTAGATTTGAATCTAGAAATGTTAGACCCTTATGTCTCCATCGAAACCATCAAATGGTGCAAGTTAGCCTTTACTTTCTCTCTTTGTTGCTTTTTAAACTATCAATCTCTTCACCCATTTTAGAAGGCTGCTAATGGAACTGTAGACTCTATCCTTGGATCTTCCCTTAATGGGGAGGCAGCTCATAACACAGGCCCACTAGGCCACAAGGTCCATGGTTCACTTTTGAAAGTCTCATGGGCAAATTTGGACATGAATAATCATGCCTTGATTGGCCGCGCGGGGGGGGGGGGGGGGGGGGGTTGGGTTTGCATTAGCTTTTTTTAAAATCACTTTTGGAGCTCAAAATTCCACTCGCTCTTAGAGATGGAGCGATAATCACTTCTTGTCAATTATTATGGCAAAAGTTGGGGGGCTCCAACTTTTGCCACAATTAGTTTTAGCATGGAAATTTTGATATGTAAAAATAACATAATTCTAAAGAGATATATAAAGAGATAGTTCTCCAAAAGTGATTTTAGAAAAAGCTATCAAAAACGGGCCCTAGATCTCACTGCTCTTGAATACTTTATAGAATCCTAATGAGCATATGTTCTCCAATTCCTGATCTCATTGGCTCATGAGCGTTGTTGTTAAGTGTGATTATAGTCTCGTACATCTTATTAAAGGTGCAAGGGGCAAAAAAAAAAAAATAAAGGCATGGTCCGAGGGAAGTGAGGTGCACATTTTAATTAAACTAATTTTAAAATATTTGATTAAATGCAGTGAACAAAAAAATAAAATAAAATCAATTTACACATAAATGACTGGATACTCTCATAGGCTATAAGCTCCTTTGGTTAGAGCATTGTGAAAATCGAAATCAAAATCCATATAATGATATAAATAAGAGGCTTTTATTTGATTAAAAAACGTCACAATCCATCACAAACAAGTAAATCAAAATCATTATATATAATCAAATCATAGATGACAATCAATTTAAAACTGTGCAAACTCACAACGCGAAGAACAAAATCAAAACTCAAATGAGATTATAAATTATTATTTATTACAAAACACCACATTCTATCACAAACAAGAAAAGCCCAGATGAGATAATTGGTCTAGTGTTTAGAGAAATTAAACTCACAGCCTTAAAGAGGATTCTCGGAGATGGTTGCTTGTTGCATGGGAGTGGGATTAGCATATTAGGATTTAGGGCTTTTCTTTGCTTGTTTATTTATTCCTTTTTTCTTAATAGTATATAAGATAATCTAAGGTTGTATTTGGGCTTACAAAAAA
>JAESVK010001056.1:68223-79382 GCA_017140935.1 Hamamelis virginiana
CCCCCCCCCTATAAGTTGAAAACTATATGGTTAGGGGAGCATTCTTATGTGATTCGCAATGCTACATTATATCCTAGAAGTTTTGAGATGAAAATTAGATTGGATTTGGTGTTAAAATCTTTCCACAATATATAGATTCCAAATTTCTCAAATCTCGTAATTTGCTTTAACCCTATAAATTTTTTTTTTAATTGTTTTTTTCTTGCTTTCCATTTTCCAACACCATCCTTTCTGGCCATAGAAATTTTTTGCTGCCAGAATGGCTTCTCTTAGTGTGAAGTTCTTCCTTTAATGCTTGGAGGGATGATGGAAATAACAGTGATGAGGAAGCAAATAACACATTGACACCATTACTAAGCAAAGGAAAAAAAAGGGAAGAGAAAAGGGGTAGAGGAGATTCAATGGAGAATTAGTGCTAAAAATTCTCTTTCTATGAACTCTGTAGATAAAGTGAGAAATTAATACAATGATATGGGGTAGCATATAT
This sequence comes from Hamamelis virginiana, assembly GCA_017140935.1. Classification (NCBI taxonomy): domain Eukaryota; kingdom Viridiplantae; phylum Streptophyta; class Magnoliopsida; order Saxifragales; family Hamamelidaceae; genus Hamamelis; species Hamamelis virginiana. The sequence goes on from JAESVK010001056.1 coordinate 68,711, forward strand.
TGGTTCATTTGTTTTAGTACAACTGAGTCCTTTATGCTGGGGAAATATCTTTCTTTCAATTACTAAATTGCATGTTTCAAGATGGAGTAGAAGAAAGATAAACTTCCATTTGTTAAATTATTATTTGCCTTAGGCTCGAGGGTGATTAAGGAAGATTTGATGGCATTGATGATTGAATTTTTTAAAGAAGGGAGATTTGAGAAAAGTCTGAATGAAACCTTTATCTCTTTGATTCCCAAGAAAGGGGAATTGGTTGACATTAAGGATTATCACTCTATAAGTCTAGTGGGAAGTTTGTATAAAATTGTACTTTAAAGTATTGGCAATAAGGTTGAAGAGGTTGCTAGGCAAATCATTGATTCAATGCTTATTGCAAATGAGTGTGGATTCAAGGTTAGGGAGTGGGATATTGGAGGTTGTGTATAAATTGGATGTTGAAAAAGCATATGATCATGTGAATTTGAATTTTGTATTATACTTGTTAAAGAGGATGTGTTTTGGTTTGAGATGTATAGAAAAATGTATCTCCACGACTTCTTTTTCAATGTTGGTAAACAAATGGCTTTTTTGGGAGCTCAAGGATTCTTAGGCAAGTAGACCTTATATCCACCCTTCTGTTCATTATTGTCATTTAAGCAGTCAGCAAACTCCATTTGTGGCAAATCTGCAAATTACATTGAAGGTTTTGCGGTAGAAGGTGGAGAAAAAATAGGGTTGATCACACACTTACATATGTAGATGATACTATAGTGTTTTGTGGTTCAAGTGGAGATCAATTCAGGTATTTTAGGTGTGTTGCTTTATTTTGAGGCAATATTGGGTTTGCAGTGGAAAGAGAAGTTTGTGTACGTAGGTGATTAAATGGAAGTATGGTTGTGAGGAGGGACATTCGAAGAGCAAGTGGGTATGAAGAAGTCATAGAATGGGGCAGTAGAAGGCTATTATGCTTCGGTTGGAGAATTTTGAGAAGGAAGTCAGGTTTTTAGTGGGGTCCGAGATGAGAGTGAGCTTCTAGGAAGAGAGAGAAATAGTGCTTTGAAAGACTCCTTAGCGAGGAATTTCCTAATTTGTTCAAGATTTCTTTGTTGAGAAATGCGAAGGTTGCATATTCTTTTTCTCAAAACCTCAACTCCAAACCTTAGATCTGCCATATACCATCCTTGAAAACACTAGATCTATCAATATTTTTCAAATCAAGTGGTTTGATTTGTAGATCCATCACGGTTTTCAACTCAAAACCCATCAAACCCACATTTATGCATTTTTTCACAAAACCTCCTCAAACCACCACATCAAACCTTCATCTATTATCCTAAATGAGGGTTGACATCTCCCAAACAACCCAACACTTCAATCTTAGCCAATGATCTCTAAATCATCCCAAAACTAAGAAATGGAGAAGAGTGGGTGATGACTTACCTTCACCGACGTCAAGGCGGCGACGACGACGTCCCTCTGGCGACCCAATATACTAAGTGCTTTCCCTAGTCACCCTCTTTCTCTCTCGCCTCCTTAGTGCAAATGGGGAAGAATGGATGAAATAAGGGTTTTGACCCTTATTTATATACTAAGGGACATTGATGGAATTCTTGAGAAGTATTTTTTTTTTTCCCAATGTCCACATAGTATTACCACCAAATGTGTGACATGTGGCTACATTTTGGAACGGGATATTACAAGTAGAGTGTGGGTGCCTTTTGTTTGGATGGTTGCGAAGAATAAGAGCTTGACTATATACAATCTCATAAGAAGGAATTTTGCGATGGCCAATAGATATGTTAGCTATGTAATGAAGAGGCAGAGATGTTAGATGATTTATTACTACATTGCTAAATGGCACATGCATTATCGGTGTATAGTTGGAACCTTTTTGGAGTCGTATTGGTGATTCCTTGATTAGTTCTACATTACTTGAGGGTTGATGGGGGCAAAAGCAACAGGAAATCATGTGTTACCGTTTGGAAAATGGTTCTACATGTTATCTTTTGTTCTATGGATGTAAAAAAAATAGAAGAATTTTTAAAGGGAATGAAGAGTCAATTGTGTCTTTGACGTCTAGTATGGCTAGGAAATTGTGTGGAAAGAGTCTTTGGACTCGTTCCATATCTTTTTGGAATCTTTACAGCTATGGTTTTCTATTTACTTTCTCTTTTGGTATACCTCAGGCATACAAGTGTCTTTTTGAACCATTCCTTTTTTATTATATAATAGAATACTTCACCTTCATAATTTTTTTATCGATTTTATAACTATAGTGAGATTTTATGTAGACCATCGAAGTTATACCTTTTTTGGACTTGCTTTATCCTTTCCATGGTTCAAAGTCGCAGTCGCGGACGTCGTCGCGTCGCGGTCGCGGAAGTCGTGGTCGCGGACGACTCGTCGCGTCTCGTGTGAGATGCAACTTTAGGCATGAAATAATGTTCAAAAAAATTTAAAAAAATCATAGAAAAATCAGAAAAAATCAGGCAATCAAATTGGAACCATCAAATAAGCAAAATAAATGGCTTAGAGTGCATGATATGACTTTAAACATAAAAAAAGGCGCTAGCGCACTATTATAGCATTGAAATACATATATTATTTCAAAATTCATATGCTTATTTGTTATGTTAAAAAACTTTAGGACTAATGATATAAAATATATATATGTATATATATATATATATATATATATAAAATTTTAGGCCTATTTATGTAAAGGGTCGTGTTCCCCTTACCATTTTTTTTTTTTTACCATTATTCCTACCATCCATTTTTAAAACACCAGTGTCAAATTAATATTTTGAGATACCAACCGTTGGATTAGATAATTTTTTTATGTATATCATGTATGCAAAAAATCACAGTGATCCAACGGTTGGTTTCTGAATTATGTCACTGTGAAAAATTATTATAATTAGAAACATTGCAACTTTTTGCAGTGAGATATTTTAAAATCTGACTGTTGGATCAATGTAATTTTTGGCATATATGACTTGTATAAGAAGAGTATCTAATCTAATGGTCGATTTCTCAAAATATTCAACCGACATTGGTGATTTGAAAATGGATGATAGAAATAATGGTAAAAAAAATAGTAAAATAAAATTAAATAACAATATAATAATATATTTAGTTCATAAATAAAATTATAAATTATAAAATTAATTTTTATGACATGTTATTTAAAATATTAAGTTATATAAAATATAAACGCAGGTTGCAGATGATACCTGACCTTATTTAAAATATAAAATCAAGTTATTTTTAATAACATAAAAGCAATATATATTTAAAATATAAAAGGAAGATATTTATAAAGACCCATACGCTGCCTCACTTTGACTTCGAGAATAAGGACTTGAGAAGAGACTAGAGGTCAGAGAGAGAAACAGAGAGTCGAGGGAGCTCGAGTGCTCGAGAGTCGAGAGAAACAGAGTCGCAGCAGCTCGCCGTCGCACGAAGACCACCCCAGCTCGCCGGCGCCACCCACGAAGACCTCCAACCTCCCTTTCTTGTCGGCAGTCTCCCTTTCTTGTCAGCAGCTTACCGGCGCACGAAGACCACCCTTTCTAGCCAGCGCCACCCACGAAGACTTCCAGATCAGCTCACCAGCACTAGCCATGGAATCTGATTTTCTTTTGGAGCTTTCGTTATTTTCAAACTCTGCAATTTTGTATAATTGGTAAAGTCTCATTCATCTCGGACGATATCTCGGCCGAGACGAGTCGAGAAGCCGAGATCTCGGTAACTCGTCTCGTCTCGGCCGAGATATCGTCCGAGATGAACGGGACTTCTTCTCCTTGCCGTGTTCTTCAACTCGGGACGAAATCTCGTCCAGGTGACCTTCGATACCTGGTTGACTCGTCCAAGTCATCTCGGTATCGTCCGATACTTGGAACTATGATCCTTTCTCTCATTCATTTTTAACAATGAACTTACTCTCTCTTTGTGATAAATCATCCAAAATTTTGCCTAATTGGTCTAATTTCCAAATCATTACAGCTATGTCTTAAGAAATTTTGTATTTAGATGTCATTATCTGGGAAAAAGAAGCTTTATTTAGACACAAGTTCAACTCTAATATTGTAGATATCATTCGTGGTCAAAAATATATCATTCTAGAGATAATATTGTAGGAAATCTTGAGGTTGGAGTTTGGATTAGGAGACAACTTGAAAATGAGGTGACATTTCTTAGTTACACTTCTAAGATTGAACCTAAGAATGTCAAAGAAGCGTTGATGAGGAATGGGTTCTTGCTAAGCAAGAAGAGCTTAATCAGCTGTATCTTTGCTTTCTTTTATAGCTGTGATTTTTGGTTGAAAACGATCCGGAAGAGATCTTAAAAACAACTCGAATTTCAGGAATTTTCTCACCAAGATTGAATGATGAGTTGACAATGTCACTCAACTTAGCATAGAAATCAAAAAATGTCTCATTATCTTCCATTCTAATTCTTTCAAATTGAGAAGTGAGCATTTGAAGTTTGGAATTTTTGATTAAAGTATTGCCCTCATGGGTTACCTTCAAAATATCCCAAGCTTCCTTAGAAGCCTCACATGTCATTATTCTTCGGTATTTGCTAGCGGTAACGCATTACAAATTGCATTTAATCCACGACTATTCCAACCAGCTCTTTCTAACTCATCCTTATCCATTTATTAGCTGGTTTAGGCAAGGTCTTCTCTTTGCTAGGAGGTTTCCAACCTTGTTCTACTGTAAGCCAAACTCTCTCATCGAGAGATTTTAGAAAAATCCTCATCCTAGCCTTCCAATAGGCATAGTTTGAACCATCAAACTTGGGTGGTCGAGTGACTGAATTTCCTTCTTCCATGGAAGAGAGAAATTAAGATCTAAGGACTATATCATCTAGGTGTTATCCTATCACAGTGATTCTAGCTCTGATACCAATTGAAAATTATAAGTCCACCTAGATCTAATTTATTTAAGTAACACTACCATAGGAAATCACACACCCCAATGATCACTACACACAAGTAACTAACTAAAATCAGTAGTTTAGTAATAAACTCAAACACATCATCAGCAATATAACCATGAACAAGGCAGAAATCATTCCATCATTCTTGATAGTCAATTCAAACATTACTCAACATAATAAATCAATCCATAGAACACAAATTTACATGGAAATCCTTTCGGGAAAAAACCACAGGAGAAACACAGTAATCCACTATAGAAATGAGTTTTGAGATTATACCATACACTTGTTCTCATCAATCTCGGGCCTAGTGTATTAAGATCTCCTCAACTCATCCCAATGAGTCCTTCTCCATAGCATGTTCAACAACCAAATCGTTTGGCCTCACTCTTGATTTCTCAATCAAAAGTCATGAGAAATCTCCCATCTCCATGGAAATTCCTCACCACAGAAGTTGAAGTGTGATTTCCAAGGTTTCTAAATCATCCTAAGAAGGATAAACTTGAATCCATATGATGTTAATGGGAGAACACAGTGATTCACACAAGGAGGAAGACACAAGAAGCTCACAAAACACTCTAGGGTTAGAGAGAGGGAGAGAGGATACAACTTGCTGGAGGCTCACTCAATCCTAAATGACAAAAAAGAACGAATTTATAGAAGCATGAATGACCTAGAGACTTCAGTCATAGCTTCGCTTGAGATCATTAGTACACATTATAAAATATATACAATCCAAACCAAGTTTTGAAACGAAACAAGCCAACACTCATACTCAAAACCTAACAATAGTTAACATCTACAAAACAAGCAATATTTCTTGACATGCCATTGGACCCTATTTTCTTGGTTGAGTTTTCAAGTATAGCATATTGGAGGCTGATGCAATTTCTAATCTAGCTAATACCTAGTGTAGCAAGTTGACTTGGTACATTTTATAATGATGTCCTATCCTCTCCAATTACATATATTGTGGATAATTATCAGGTTAGTGGGGACAAACTGGAGAGCAACCATATGTAAGAGATTTGCTTTTGTTATGATCACATGTGTTTTGCGTTTCTTATTGGTTATGTTTCCTCTCATGTGAAAGAGGACGCAGATAACCTTGCTACTCTTGTTTCTTGAATATGTTTTATGATACAAAAGTCATTGCTCTTGATTATTTTAATATAATCCTAAGGTTCAAAATGTCCTCCCATTCCTGCTCTCATTTACTCATGAGTTTATATTGAACATATGACTTATTCTTTTGCGATTATAAATACATGAGTGACATTGGTGCTGCAAGTAATAAATTGACATGCATTGAATTATTTAGATATTAGTGCTGAACATACCATGACCTGGGTCAGAATATAAGACCATTTGGGGTTTTGGTATGTTCTTCTTTTATCCATGATTTTTGCGAAAGTTCTGAATTTTTGGAGGGTAATTCACAAACTTTGCCAGATAATGGCAAATCAAATATTCTGGGTGAGGGAGGTCCCTTTTCTTTTGAGCCTATATCGTTGTCTGACAATTTGGATATACCTTCCGTGGGATACGAGAGGTTTACTTTCTCTAATTGCAATAATTTCTATGCTAATTCTTGTAATCTGAATCATACTTTGTTTTCTAATAAAGCCAAAAGGAATTTAATTAATGTGGAAGGTCCAGGTCAATTCTTGTTAAAGTCGATTTCTGAAGGTATGGATAGTAGGTTACGTGAAAAGGTTCAAGGGAATGAATTAGTAGTCGTGGATAATGAGAACCAATGGTTTCAAGGGCTTAATGAATTAGTGTCTTTTTCTCTTAATGAAGAAGGGTGGGCAAATTTAAAAGAGTTTCTTAGTAAAATGAATTTATTTTTAGTTAGGAAAAAATGTTGTAAGAGTAATTTGGGTTTGGTTAGTGGGGGTGGTAGTAAGGCCGGTGGAAGGAAGTCGGGTAGTGTGTCTAGAGGTGTTAGAGAGCTTATAAATTTTGATTTTGGAGTGAATTATGATAGGAATTTGGGTAGGAGTAAGGCAGGGGTGGTGTTGGTATCTCAATGAAGATCGTTAGTTGGAACGTGAGAGGGTTATGTGATTTGCGTAAAAGAGTGGTTATTAAAGAATTATTGAGAAATATTTCTTCTGATATTGTGATTATTCAGGAGTCTAAACTTATGGAGGTTGATAGGAGGTGTGTTAAAAGTTTGTGGAGTTCTAGATATAAAGATTGGGCAGCTCTGCCGTTGGTTGGATGGGCAGGTGGTGTTATTGTTAAGTGGGATGAAAGGGTGGTAAAAGCGGAGGAGGTGGTCATTGGAGGTTTCTCGGTTTCAATTAGGTTTAGAAGTTTGGATGATAAAGAGAGGTGGTTGTCGGGTGTGTATGGTCCAAATGATATTAGAGGTAAGGTTCGATTTTGGGAAGAATTGTATAGTCTTTTTGGACTTTGTGGTGAATTTTGGATTTTAGGTGGTGACTTTAATGTGGTGAGGGGTTTTTCAGAAATATTTTCTATTTCTAGGGTCACGAGGAGTATGAGGGATTTTGATTCATTCATTAGGGATTGTGGGTTGTTAGACCCTCCGTTATTGAATAGTAAATATACTTGGTCTAATGGTAGGGAGAGGGTAGTGTGTTGTAGATTGGATAGATTCTTGTTTTATAACAGATGAGATGAATTATTTCCTAATGGTAGGCAAGAGGTGTATCCTAAAACGGTGTCTGACCATAACCTTGTTATTCTTGAGAGTTGTGCTCTCAAATGGGGCCCTATTCCTTTTAGATTTGAAAATATGTGGTTGATGCATCATTCTTTTAAGGATAATTTTGAGATGTGGTGGGTTGAAGCTAGTGTTTAGGGTTGGAGGGGTTTTAAGTTAATGAAAAAGTTAGGTTGGGTGAAATCAAAGTTGAAAGTTTGGAATAGAGAGGTTTTTGGGGATCTGAAGGTTGTTAAAAATAATTTAGTTGAGAAAATTGGTTTTTTGGATTCATTGGAAGAGAGTAGGTCTCTTTCCGAGGATTTAAGGAGAGAGAGAGGAAGGACCTTTTAGGGAAGTTTGAGGATGTAGTGTTTAAGGAGGAAGTTTTGTGGAGTCAAAAGGCTAAAGTTAAATGGGTTAAAGAAGGGGACAACAATACTAAATTTTTCATAAGGTTGTCAATGGAAATAGGAAAATGAATTTTATTAGTAGGTTGGGAATTAAGGATGGGTCTTTTGTGGAAGATGAGGTTTCATGATCAATAAAGCGAAATGATTTTTTTGTGTTTTGTATTCTTCTTTTCAAGTTGATAGGCCAGTGGTGGAGGGCTTGGATTGGTATCCTATTATTGATGTGAAATCAAATTGGCTAGAGAGGCCTTTTGAGTTGGAAGAGATTAAAGAGGCGGTTTGGGAGTGTAGTGGGGATAAATCTCTGGGTCCAAATGGTTTTACTCTTAGTGTCTATCAAGATTGCTGGGATGTTTTAAAATTAGATCTTTTGAATGTGATTAAAGAATTTTATGAGAATGGGGTGGTTAATTTGTGCACAAATGCCACATTTATTTGTCTTATTCCTAAAAAGGAGAGTGCGGCAAAAATGAAAGACTTTAGGCCAATTAGTTTGGTGACATTGCTTTATAAGATTTTGGCTAAAGTTCTTTCAAGAAGGTTAAAAGAAGTTCTTTGTGACACCATTTCGTACTCTCAAGGGGCCATTGTGGAAGGAAGACAGATTCTTGATGTTGTGCTTACATAGCTAATGAGGCTGTCGATGAGTATTGGTCTAAAAATAAAGAGATTTTATTGTTTAAGGTGGATTTTGAAAAAGCATATGATCATGTGGATTGGGGTTTTCTTGATTTTGTTTTGGAAAGTAAAGCTTATGGTAGTAGATGGAGGAGTTGGATAAGAGGTTGTCTATCTTCGGTTAATATGTCGGTTATTTTTAATGGTAAACCTGGAGAGTATTTTAGAGTGTCTAGAGGCTTTAGGCAAGGTGACCCTCTTTCCCCCTTTTTGTTCACTTTAGTGGTTGATGTTTTAGGTAGGATAGTTGATAAGGCTTGTGAAGCTGGGTTAGTGGAAGGTTTTTGGGTGGGTAGGGAAAGGGTTCATGTGTCCCATCTTTAGTTTGTAGATGATACGATGTTATTTTTGTCTAATAATGAAGAATTTTTAATGAACTTTCATAAGATTTTGTAGGTGTTTGAGTTATTGTCTGGATTGAGAGTAAATTTGGGCAAGAGTGGTTTAGTGGGGTTGAATGTTCTTGAAGTGGAGGTTAAGAGGTTGGCAGATTTGATAGGTTGCAAGGTTGAATCGTGGCCTTTGAAATATTTAGGGTTACCTTTGGGGGGGGGGAATCCTAGGTCGGTCTCTTTTTGGGATCCAATGAGAGATAAGGTTAGGAGGAGGTTAGATGGTTGGAAAAAGTGTTTGTTGTCTAGAGGGGGTAGGTTGACTTTGGTCCAAGCAGTTTTGTCTAGTATTCCTATATATTTCTTGTCTTTGTTTAAGGTGCTAGATAGGGTAGCTAATAATTTAGAGAAGTTAATGAGAGATTTTTTGTGGGAAGGTTGTGGGGTGGGGAAAAAATTGCACTTGATAAGTTGGGAGGTGGTGTGTCGGTCTAAACCTAAAGGGGGGCTCGCTGTAGGTAACATTATCCATCAAAAATTGGCATTATTAGGGAAATGGCTTTGGAGATTTCCTCGTGAAATTAATTCCCTTTGGCTTAAAGTTATCAAGAGTAAGTACGGGTTGCAAGATAATGGTTGAGATGCTATAGTAAGTAGGGAGGTGACTTATCGTAGCCCTTGGAAAGGTATTTCAAAAATTCTTCCAATCTTCTTGAATTTTGTTGTGTTGTCGGTTGGTAATGGGGTGAAAGTTAGGTTTTGGGAGGATGTTTGGAGAGGGGAGCATTCTTTTGCTTCGTTGTTCCCAAGGTTGTATAATCTTTCTCTTGTCCATAATGCTCCTATTATTAGTTTTGTGCTTTCATATTCGTTTCTGGTTTTGTGGGATTTTCATTTTTTCAGAAATCTTAATGATAGGGAAGTGGATGAGCTTTCTTCTCTTTTGACCATTCTTGATGGTTTTCATTTGAATCCGTTGATTGATAGGAGAGTTGGGTATTACATTCTTCGGGGTCCTTTTCTTGTAAATCTTTCTTTGATGCTTTATGCGATGACTCTTCGGTTCCTCCCTTTGTTCCTACAAAGTTTATTTGGAAAGCGAAGACCCCCCCTAAAATTCAGGTTTTTGCTTGGTTAGTGGCTCTTAAAAATATTAAATATTAATACTAATGACCTTCTTCAGAGGAGAATGCCTGGTTGGTATCTTTCTCCACAGTGGTGTGTGATGTGTTGTGGAGAGGAAGAGAGTATTGATCATCTTTTTTTACATTGTCTAGTTGCCAGGGAGTTGTGGTGTTTTTTGTTTAAGCTTGGTGATGAGCTTTGGGTTGTTCCTCAACATGCTTTTCAGATGATGGAGATTGTTTTTAAGGTTTTTGGGTCTTCTATGAGAGCTTCCATTGTATGGAAGTGTTTTGTTTTGGCTATTTTCTGGGTAATTTGGTTTGAGAGAAATGCTAGGATTTTTTATGATAACAGTCAGTCTATTCAAAGTTTGTGGGATAAAATTGGTTTTTTAACCTCTTTATGGGTTTTGGTGACGAGGAGGGAGTTTAAGGGTGTTCCTTTGTTTATCATTAGGGATAATTGGGTGGCTATTTGTAATCCTTGAGTATGTTTTTTTTTTTTTTTTTTTTTTTTTTTTTTTT
>JAESVK010001056.1:79482-92393 GCA_017140935.1 Hamamelis virginiana
TAAAAAAAAAAAAAAAAAAAAAAAAAAAAGAACCAATTTTTTTTCCCCTGCAAGTAATTAGCATGATGTGCATTGAATTATTAAGCTATCAGTGCTCAACATACCATGACTCGAGAGCAGAATACTTATGACCATTACAGATTTTGGTAGAGTTAAAATCTAAAGAACCACAAATTGTTTCCTTTGGTATATTAACCAAAGCAGGAAACAAGCTACCCTAGAAACAAGAGAAAAAGGTTGTATCTTGGTTTGTCGATCTCTTGCTTTGCTAGTCAAAAATAGTACGAGTTATCTGTCAGTACCTCCTACATGTATGGTTTATTTTTCCTTTTTTCCTCAGCACCGAGTTGGTTCCATTTTATTGGATGTTTAATCACTTGTTAGTATTTAAATTTGTTAATGAAAATTGTTTTATTATTGTTAATACAGGTAATGTAACTGAACTTTTGAAATTGTTCATGGCAGATGACGCGTCTCTTTGGCGTGGATGATGAATTTGGGGAGGATGCAATTCTGGGGAGGCTTGAGGGCATGAAAGAGGTGGTCGAACAAGTGAATAAGCAATTCAAGGACCCAGTAAGATCTCCCATTCCAAAAGTGCAATTTATGCAGAATAAAATTTATATGTCCCTTCTTGCTGCACCACAAATTACTATTGATAAACTGTATATCCATTTTGAGGTCTATGTAGAAGTTTGAGAACCATCCTTAACTCTCGAGGGCTATAATTTTCTGGCGCTAGATTAGTTTGAAATGTTTGAAATGCTCTTTGACAACATGTAAAATCCATTGTTCAACTCTGACAAAACGGGAAAGTTCTGCTCGTCTTTGTGGTCAGCAAAAGGCAGGCAAAAGAATGAAATCAATCAATCACAGTTGGAGCTGGAGTTTGCCCTGTCCTTTAGTATGGATGGTTTAGTTGTTTCCTTATTTTATAGTTTAGAAGCTTCCTAATCCTCGGGTTAGTAGTCTTGTAAATATAGGTTCATATCTCTTATTTTGCTCAACTTAATCAGATTTACTTTTCCAAGTTACATGGTATCGGAGCCTAGAGCTCACGTGGACATCCAGGCATCAGTTTTGCACTCTTCTCACCAACTTTTCTCTATTGTCGGCTCCTCCAGAAATTCTTCTCAGCCTCTTGCACCATCAATCATAGACATCATCTCTTCTCTTTCAATCAAGACCATAGCACCAGCAATCGCTGGCCTCGTCTTTGTTCTCTTCAACCGAGACCATATCAACACACACCAGCCTTTTGCAACTTGCACCAACCTCTCACTCCGGCCTCTCGCACTCATACCAACACACAGTAAACATATAGGATTCTTCTGTTTCTGTTTGAATCTTTTTTTTCCCCCAGCAAATTACACCAAGGCACTCTCTTCTTGCCACAACCACCAATCTCCACTCTTGTCAGCTCAATTTTCTCCACCTCACGCAGCAGCATTTTTCTCAATTTTCCAGTTAGCGTTGTTAAAACTTTCTCAATTTTATAGTTGGCATTGTTAAAACTCTACTAGGACCTTTTCTTCGAATCTCACTGTTCACAGTGTAAACTAGGGAGGTTGTTCGACCGACCTTGAGGTTAGTCACGTGAGATGGTTGCTATAGCCTGAAAGAGAGAGAAGTCGGTAGGAGAAATAGGAGGTTGGCTATGAGAGGGGAACAAAGCAGAACGAGACGTTGCAATATAGGCGCGACTGAGGGGGCGGGTGACTCTTGCTGACCTTGTCCCCACCTCAAGGTTGCCAGTCCCTTGGAATCCCCACCTCGAGGTTGCTAGTCCCTTGGAACATGAGAGGAGGGCGCGCATCACTGTCAGCTATTGCAGTTGGTGGTGATCTTTAAAGAATCATTAACTCTTGTCCTTTTCTGTTTGGGAGCATCTCCTTTTATAAGGGGGACAAAGAGTATGAAACAAATGGGTAGACAACATAAAGGACAAGGCGCAGCCAACGAAGACTCCATGTGCTCTATGTCGTCGTTGCATGCAAGCATGCATGCCATCCTAGGCTAACCTACTCTCGGTCAAGCTTAGGTCATACGGCCCTAATCACTGATACCTGCGACCTTGGGGCTGCGGTCCTGAATTGTGTCAGAGGTGCAGGCATACACAGTCTTCAATACGACAGGTCAATAGCTGCAACGAGGAAAACACGTTGTGCCACCCACATGTCTTAGGGCCCATTGCCTTAGTTACCATCTCAATCAGGCCAGGGCGAAGGGGCGACCTTCCCCTCCCTTGCTTACGAGGGCGTCCCTTTACCAGACTAGCCTCTATCCCAACCACCATGCCAATCCCCTTGTGTGACCTTGGGTGGGTAAAGGCAACCTGTCCCTCGCCTAGTTTTGCGCAGGGGGAGCTAAGGTCGCTTGCACTTCTTGCCTTTCACTATTGTGGGCATCCCCAAAGGGGCATCGACCATTGGGTGGGCATCTTTGGCTTAGTTAAAGGAAAGCAAGTTTCGAAAACCTCCTTACACGTCGACCTCACTCGAGGACCGAGGCCGCGAGTGCATCACTGGGGTGAAGACCTCCTCGTGCCTCGGCCTCACCTGAGGACCGAGGTCGCAAGTGCATCATTGGGGCGCCTTCCCACGACTCGTCTCCTGCTTGGGGGCCTAGATCGTGAGTATCCCCTTACAGTAGTCAGGCCACATGACTGGATTCTATTGTTTTATGTCTCAAGGGAAATCCCTTCATCAACATAGCATCCAAATTAATCCTTTCGAATCTTAACATAGCAGCCAAATTAATCCTTTCAAATCTTACTCTACGACATATTTCTCCAATATTTTTTAAAAACTAATTTTCTTGTGCAAGACCAGCCTGGGTTTTTTATTGATTAATTATTTCTTATTCATTTCTCAACATGGCAGATGAAGAATTGCAAGCTATTAATATTAGATTAAATGGGGACAACTATTTTTATTGGTTTGATGTGATGAAAAACTTTTTGCTTGGGAAAGCCCGTGGGGTTTATGTTTCTAGAACTGAATTAGACTGTTTGATCCTAAAGCTAAAGGGTATGATAAAGACATTGCTAAATGTGAGATGGAGAATGCACATGTTCTTACTTGGTTTCATAATTTAGTGGAACCAATTATGGGTTGGAATTTTTCGAAATATGACATCGCAAAGAGAGTTTGGGATAATTTGAAAGGAAATTCCTTGAATCCAATTTTACAAAAACTATGAACTTGAAATGTCTATTCGTGTTGCTTAACAAAAGGACACGTCCATTCAGGAGTTCGACGACTAGTTATTGTGATCGATTTGGCCCTTATGGAGTCAGCCGACTTATGGTTGATAGATATCTAAGTCACTTATGAGAAAGATAGACTTCTCAATTTCTTATTACTCTTTGTGAACAGTTTGAATACCTTCATGGAGCAATTCTTCATCATGTCTTGTTACCGAAGATTGATGTAGCAATTCGAGAACTTATCGCAGAAGAAATTCGTTTTAAAGTTTCTCATCCTATGTTGTCTTTTTTGTTTTTTCTTTTTTGACTCCTACCACAGCCTCCACTGCTCCTTACCCTTTTTGGTTCACCTTACTCAAGAGTGCCAATAATCCCAAACCAAGAGTTGGCGTTGATGAGTATAGTTTTTGCCATCAGCAAGGACATTGGAAGAATGTAAACTTACTGCATAGAGGCGCTCTTCTTGTAAATATGCTCCACGACTACCTTCTTAGTCTTCAGCTAGTCCTCAATCAGCTTTTGCAGCCCTAACCTTTGGTACTGTTGACTCCCTTTACTTTACAGTTTATAGTTGAGCAGTTAGAGTCTCTCGTTACATCCTCCGTTGGGACTTAGACTCAGGCTTCTACTTTGTTATTGTTCATTTAGGTTTATTTGGTTCATCTTTCTTGGGTATTTCTTCAACTTCTTGGATATTTGATTTTGGCTCTTTACATTATATGACGCCTAACATTTCTTCCTCTAGTAATTGTGTTTCCCCTACTTTACCCATCATTATTGCTAACGGTAACGGTTCTCCTATGCATATTGCATCTATTGTTTTATTTTTCTCTCTCCTTCCTATCTATAGGGCCCTAATGTGTACTATGTTTCTCAATTATCTTTTTGTTTATTATCAATTAGCCAACTTTACGATTCTAGGGTTGATGCTGCTTTTTGTTCCTCTACTTGTGCTGTTCAAGATCGGGAGTCGGAGAAGGAAATTGGGATCGGGCATAGAGTTGGTGATTTATATACTTTGGTGCACCAGCAGCTTCATATGGACTGCAGTTCGTCAACATCATCTTTTTTTCTTTTAGATCCTAGATTTTTCTCTCGTTTAGCTTTGGCATTCTTGATTAGGTCATTTGTCTACTGAATCTAGTGGATATAAATTTGCTTTACGTGACATTACTGAATCTAGTGGATATAAATTTGCAAAATTGTTTGCTTTACGTTTCAATAAATGTAATTTTGTTTGTACTTCTCCTTTTGATCTTGTGCATTCTAATTTTTGGGGACCATCTGGTACGTAGAGAGGAGTGTTCCTCTTTTGTATGCTGGAACCTATGATGGAAATTAGAAATATAATTGGTTTACTGAGGAACCGTGGCCTCTGTTACAACTCAAGTTGAACAAGAATTTTGCAGTTAAGTTCTATCCTTTATTCATGAAGCCTTCACCTTAAATAGGTGTTCTGTACACAACAGACTTTCCACAAAATAAGGACTCTACCAATTAAAAAGGAAAAAGAACAATTAACCTGCTCAACGTTAACTAGCAGCATACTAGGAGAAGACTAATTCCCTCCCGATTAGTAGCCTTAACTTAACAACCTAAGACTTATTCAAAATAAAAAATAAGACACATAACAATTCCTTCCCCCTTAAAAAAGAGCCTTGTCCTCAAGGCTAAGATCTGGAAACTGGTTCCTCATTACTGTTAGATCTTCCCAAGTTGCCTCTGCAGGTGATAATCCTTGCCAGTGGATGAGAACTTCTTCCCTTCTCTTACGGAATCGACGATCAAGGACTGCTTGAGGTTTCGGATAAAGAGATTCATCATCTTCTTTAGTCAAGGGCAGCTCATCTTGAACTTGAACCTGCTCTCCAATTTTTTTCTTCAACAAGGAGACATGAAACACCGGATGAATTTGCGATTCCTTCGGCAAATCCAGTTTATAGGCCACAACACCTATTTTCTTAAGAACTTGAAACGGTCCATAATACCTGGGAGATAACTTAAAAATTTTCCTCATCGCAAGAGACGCTTGTCGGTATGGCTGAAGTCTCTAGTAAACCCAATCTCCGACCACGAATTCTCTTTCTCTATGGTGACGACCATACACCTTCTTCATACGTGATTGAGCTTCCTTAATGATGGTCCGCAATTCTTTAATAATTTGATCACGATCCATTAGTTCCTTCTCCACAGCTTCAACTTTAGCCATACCCGGATTGTAGGATAGTAATGAGGGTGGTGGACGGCCATATACAACTTCAAAGGGTGTGGTTTTAATGGTTGAATGCCAGCTAGTATTGTAGCAATACTCAGCCCAATATAGCCACTTGCTCTAGTCCTTAAGCCGTGAACTTGTAAAACATCTCAAATACATCTCCACATTACGATTTACAACTTTAGTCTGACCATCGGTTTGAGGATGGTATGCCGAACTATAGTTAAAATCAGTCCCATTCAACTTAAATAATTCTGCCCAGAACAGGCAAGTAAAGGTCGAATCTCGATCACAAACAATTGACCTCGGCATTCCATGTAACTTGAAAACATTATCAAAAAATATTTGTGCAACTCCCATTGCTGTGTACGGGTGCGACGATGAAATGAGATGTGCATATTTGGAAAGCCTATCAACGACGACCAAAATTGTAGTCTTACCCTTAGACATAGGTAGACCATCAATAAAATCCATAGAAATGTCTTCCCATACCTGATTAGGAATCAGAAGTGGCTGGAGTAACCCTTTAGGAGCAAGTTGTTATGTCTTGTGCCTTTGACAAACATTGCAAGCCGCAATAAATTCTTTTGATTGTTCTTCACATTCCTGGCCAATAGAAGTTTGTTCTGATTCTTTGAAGAGTTTTTTGGTACCCTTCATGGGTACTATTGTGGAACTGCTCCATTATATCTGCAACTAAGGAAGAATTGTCAGCAAGATAAATTCGTTCCATAAAGAAAAGAACTCCATCTCTAAACTCCCATGGGCCCACTGCTTCGTCATTTTTGATATGTTGAACCAATCCTTGCAAATCTGAATTGGATTTCACCTATTCCTTGATAGCATCCACCCAATTAGGAATTGGATGACTAATAGCAGCGAACTCACCTTGACATTTTTCACCCTCTTCTCTCCTGGACAAAATATCAGCAACAATGTTTTCCTTTCCCCTTTTATACTCAATAACAAAGTAAAAACCCATCAACTTATAGAGCCACCTCTGTTGAGCTGTAGTAGTAATTTTTTGATCCCATAAATACTTCAAACTATGCTGATCAGTCCGCACCAGGAATTGTTGGCCCAACAAGTACGTGCGCCACTTTTGCACAGCCAACACCAAGGCTAGAATCTCCTTTTCATAGGTGGATAGCAGCAAGTTCCTTCCTTGAAGCGAATGGCTGTAAAATGCTATAGGCCGATCTTGCATTAAAACAGCTCCAACAACCGATCCACTAGCATCACATTCGACAATAAATTTTTTAGAGAAGTCAGGTAAAGCTAACAACGGAGCCTTTGTCATCACTTCCTTCAAAAGTTGAAATGATTCTTCAGCAGCCGGTGTCCATAAGAATGAATCTTTTTGCAACATTTTTGTGAGTGGAGCAGCTATTTTACCGAAGTTTTGAATAAACTTTCTGTAGTAACCCGTCTAACCCAATAAACCTCTCAATGCCTTCAACGTGGTTGGTTTAGGCCAACTTATCATCACAGCAATTTTGTCAGGGTCCACAGCAACACCTGCATCTGAAATTACATGGTCAAGGTACTGTACCTTGTTTTGTCCAAATTGACATTTTTTCCCTTTTTAACAAACAACCTGTGAGATCTTAGTATAGCCAAAGTAATTTTTAAATGCTGAAAATGTTCATCCCATGATTTGCTATAAATAAGTATATCATCAAAAAATACTAGGATGAATTTTCGCAAGTAATTTTGAAATACCTTGTTCATCAAAGCTTGAAAGGTAGAGGGCGCATTGGAAAGCCCAAACGGCATGACCAAAAATTCGTAGTGGCCATGATGTGTCCAGAAGGCTGTTTTAGAGGTATACTCTTGCACCACTCGAATTTGATGATACCCACTTCGCAAGTCGAGTTTTGAGAAAGTTTTTGCTCCATGTAATTCGTCCAACAACTTGTCAATAACGAGGATAGGAAATTGGTCCTTGATGGTAATCTTGTTGAGGGCGCGATAGTCAACACACATGCGCCATGATCCATCATGTTTTTTTACTATAATAACCGGTGAAGAGTAAGGACTATTGCTGGGTTTGATCACCCCTGTGGAAAACATCTCCTTCACTAACCTTTCAATTTCTGCCTTCTGATAATGCGGGTAACGATAAGGTTTGACACATACTAGCCCAGTACCGGATTGCAATGGAATTTTGTGATCGTGATGTCGTGGCGAGGGTAGACTCCGTGGCTCGTTAAACACATCCCGAAACTGATCCAAAATCTGCTGCAATTGAAGAGGATGGTGTTCATTTAAGCCATTGGAATGTGGTGTCCCAAGCTGGAACAATTGGACCAACACTCCTTTATTGCACCTCTTTACCTCTTGATAGAACCTTAAGTCCCTAACCAGTTTATCTCTTGGAATATTTAAGCCTTGAAGGACCACCTCCTTATCTGCTACCTTAAACCTCATTTGTAACTTATCAAAATCCCACAAGATTGGCCCAAGTGTACGTAACCATTGTGTGCCCAGAACAATGTCATATCCTTCTAAGGGAAGCAAATATAGATCCACAAAAATAGATACCCCCGGCAGGTTTAATTTAACATTCGTGCATTTACCCAAACTAGATAACCTTTCGCCCGAATCCACCATAACTTCGAATTGTCCTCCCTTTTGTGGTTGTAGCCCCACTTTCTTAGCAAGGACCTCATTCATAAAATTATGAGTGCTGCCCGAATCTACCAAAACTGTAGTTAATATGTTCCCTAAGCCACCGTTGACCCTCATTGTCTCTGCTGCTCTAGCACTGGACATAGCATGCAAAGAAATCTCTGGCATCACTTTGGTATCTTCATAAACAGTTTCTTCTTCGTCCATCACCACGTCTTCATCTTCATCCCCATTGTAAACTTCAATAAGGAATAACTTCCTTCACCGATGTCCCGAAACAAACTTCTCATTACAATTATAGCACAACCCCTTTGCATGCCTCTCTTGCAATTCAGCTTGTGACATTCGCCGAATAGGAGGAGCAGAGTTGACGGTTGGCGTCTCCTTGGCTGTTGAAAAATTCTTCTTTGATTCCATTGCTGTAACAGTTAGCTGTTGCGATGAATTTCAAGCTTCGTACAGACGAGCGAGCCCAATAGTAGCCGACAGGGTGGTTGGACGCCCAACCAAGACATCCTCTTTGATAGTGTCCCTTCAACCACTAATGAAGCAACTGGCTTGATGATTTTGGGGTAGATAACCAACCTTATTTAACAGCTGCTCAAATTTGGTTTGTTAATCCCGAATGGATCCATTTTGCTGCAACTTGGTTAAGTCTCCAAAGAAGTCTTGGAATTGGGTGGGTCCGTATCGAGCATTTATGCCATCACGAAATTCTTGCCAAGTAATCACGCCTCCTTCCTGTTTCAATAGCTGGTACCATAATTGGGCGTCTCCCTCTAAATGGAAAGATGCCATTGCCACGCGTTCTTCTTCGGGTGTTTGGTGAAATTCAAAGAATTGTTCCACCCTATAGATCCAACTCGTGGTGTCTTCTTCACTTTTAAAACTGGGAAAATCAAGCTTGACAACCCTTGGAGCATAGGATTGATGAGATGCACTCGGACGGGTTCCATCGATGTTGACAGGTCGCTTTGAATTATACTGGAGTGGAGTCGCTGAATTTTCGCCTTCCTCACGATCGTGAATGGATTGTGGAACGAGCCTGTCGAAAAGCTCATTAAGCTTCTCCATTATAGTTTGCTGACCGGTAGTGAGAGAGTTTGCGTCGGCTTCCAATTTCTCCACTCTAGTGTCCTTGCCCTTGCTCTGTTATCACTGTGGTACGTACAGAGGAGTGTTCCTCTTTTGTCTGCTGGAACCTATGATGGAAATTAGAAATATAATTGGTTTACTGAGGAATCGTGGCCTCTATTACAACTCAAGTTGAACAAGAATTTTGCAAATAAGTTCTATCCTTTATTCATGAAGCCTTCACCTTAAATAGGTGTTTTGAACACAACAGACCTTACACAAAATAAGGACTCTACCAATTAAAAAGGAAAAAGAACAACTAACCTGCTCACATAGTTATTAAAGGAGCAAGGCGCACTCTAGGCGCAAAGGTCTCCTGGGGCCTAGGCGCAAGGCGCAAAAAAAAGCGCGGGCCTGGGGGAAGCGAGGCGCACATTTTCATAAAAATAATTCTAAAATATTTGATTAACTGCCAATAAAATAAATAAATCAATTTAAACATAAATAATTGAATACTCTCAAATTTTTGGCCTATAAGCTCAATTGGTTAGGGCGTTGAGCAACCATACAAGGTTTGTAGGTTCAAATCCTACACAGGTCTTTTGAAAGGGGAAATAAACAAACTTTGTTAAATGTTTTTATGTTAAATCAAACTAGATTATGATAATTCAAATACAAGGATATAAATAAGTAATAATTATAGCAAAGTACTCAAATGTGAAATGACAACTCAAAAGTTTAAAGCATAAAAGTTCAAAAGGATAAACATCTAATCCCAATTGCCAATACTTAGAATGAATCTAAACATCATCCTCATCAAGCAAAACATCATCATCATCATCCTCCTCGCCATCATTAGACTTGTAACCCTCAACATCTTCTTCTTCTGTTTCTTCGGAATTTGCCTCTTCTTCCTCATCCACTAGAATTGGCGTTGATGGAGAATACTTAGAGCTCTTAGAGGAAGAAGGACCTGCTCTTGTTGTGCTCCTTTTGCTTGATGATGATCTTGTATTAAACCTACTCTCTCCAACTTCTGCAGCTCTAGCAACAGCACCCCATGTCAAGGAATTATCATAAAAAACAAGATCATCATCATCCTCATCAGACTCTCCATCCATTCTCCCAACTAACCACTCATTAGAATCATCTATTTCTGTCAAGGATATGGGGTCTATGACATCAAGCATATTGTATCGCCGCTTCAAAGCTCGATTGTACTTGATAAATACCAAATCATTTAAGCGCTTTTGTGATAGCCTATTTCTCTTTTTGCTGTGGATCTACAAGATTTATAAATTACAACTAATTAGAATCTAGTGAATTAGTGATTCATTTCTTAAATTTTTAGACACAATAGAACATTCACTTACATGTTCAAAAACACTCCAATTTCTTTCACAACCAGATGCACTGCAAGTGAGGCTAAGAACTTTGATGGCAAATCTTTGCAAATTTGGAGTTGAAGATCCAAATGAAGACCACCATTCAGCTGTTTATATTTATCATCAACTATAATTAGTAACCTTTAATAAATTATAAAATGAAAGGTTGAAAAAAAAAATACTTTAGTGACTTTACCAGGTGACTTAGTTGTTCGTTGTCTAATAGCCATGTCATGCCCAAAGAGACCCTCAGCATTCTTATACAAGGTCAGCTCCTCAGTAATCTTATCTTGCTTTTCAATGGAAGGAATCAATCTTTGTATGCAGTTGTACAGGCCTGACATCACCTCTACATCTTGCTCAATAGATGAGTTTGTATAAAAGAATTGTGGGTTCAAAAAGTACCCAGCTGCATGCAAAGGTCGATGAAGCTGACAATTCCACCTATTATCAATGATAGCCAATGCATCCATAACCCTATTATCATCCTCTTTGAATCCTCTAGCAATTGCTTCTTTAGCTCTATCCATGGCCTCATAAATATATCCCATTGGAGGCCTTTTCTCCCCATCAACCAATCGAAGTACACGAACAAGTGGAGATGTCAACTTAAGGGAGAGGACAATGGTTTTCCAAAACGAAGGCATCAAAATAGTTTGAGCAACCCTTTTACCCTTTTGCTCCTTTGCCCATTTGGAATTTGTCCAATCCTCTGAAGTAAACATCTTTCTCAAGTTATCCTTTTGGCGATGAATACTTGCTAGTGTTAGAAAGGTGGTAGCAAATCTGGTGAGGGCAGGCCTAGCTAAGTCCTTTTGTTTTGTGAAGCGCCTCATCATGTTTAACAAGCCTGGACGACCATACATGTAAGCATTCACTTCCATTGCTCTTTTCAATGTTCTACTGATGTTAGGCATCTTCCCAATGTCTTCTAACATTAAATCTATGCAATGGGCAGCACATGGTGACCAATATAAATGTGGGCGCTTTGCTTCTAGCAATCTCCCTGTTACATGTTTCATATTTGGATTTCAATTTTAACCAAAAAAAATGATTAGATTATAAACTAACAAACCTATTCATTAGAATTCATGATGAAAGTAAAAATATAGAATAGTATAATAAATTTTAAATTTAATGGTTACCTGCCATCACATAATTTGAAGCACTATCTGTTATGACTTGAACAACATTAGCTTCCCCAATTTGCTCCACGAAAGAATCAAGCAATTCAAATATTCTCTCCCCGGTCTTGCTGTACTCAGAAGCATCAATGGACTCGATAAACATGGTTCCTTTGGGACAGTTCACCAAAAAGTTTATCAAAGTCCTCTCACGCTTGTCTTTCCAACCATCAGACATAATAGAACATCCATTCTTTGCCCATTCTTCTCTATGACCTTTCAACATATTATTTGTATTTTCCAACTCTTTCTTTAGGAGAGGAACCCTCACCTCATGGTAACTAGGTGGCTTCATTCGTATTCCATATTGGCCAATGGACTCAACTGCAACCCTAAAACTATCATAATTGACAGCATTAAATGCTATCCCGGCATCATACATCCACCTTGCAATGTGTAGACATGCCTTGTCACTCGCTTCTTTCTTGTAATGATCATTGATTGTTGTTTGTTTGCCTTTCCCATCCTTTCTCACAACCAACTCTGGGTCAGGAGTAAAGAATGCATCTATCGGTCCTTTTTGCCTTGGTTTTTCTAATTTTGATTGGACTGATTTGCTACTTCCTCTTGAGCTTACAACACTTTTATCACGTCGATCAATCTCTTGCACTTCAACTTCATCTTCATCCTCAGCAAAGTCTGCATCATCAAAGTCTGGCAACATATTTATTTGCTCTTTTTCTATCTTTTTGCTGGCCATGTACTCTCTTATTTCCTCTTTCACGTGATTTGGACATTTGAGACATGCCTTTGCATTTCTTTGCCCTCCAATTATATGTTGCTTGGCCCGATAAATTCCTCAATTTGTCACCTTTGCACAAAAATTGCAAGTGAATGCATTTTTGTTGCCAGGAACTTGGGTTGCACACTTCCAACATGGATCCCTCTTGAACCTTCAGAATCCATAGATTATAAATATCTAATAGCCTAAAAAGAAAGAGACATATCTTAGCAAAATCACCAAAAGTTGTATCTCACATTACCATAAACTAAGAGCAGCTATCCAAGCCATCAACCAAAAACAAAAAAAAACAGGGTCCTAGGCTCCTAGCAGCAGAGAAGCAGAGCATCAACAGAAAATAAAAAACAAAAAGCAAAAAACAGGGTCCTAGCAGCAGGCAGCAGCAGCAAAGAAGCAGAGCATCAACAAAAACAAAAACAAAAAACAAAAAACAGGGTCCTAGGCTCCTAGCAGCAGGCAGCAGCAGCAGGGA
>JAESVK010001057.1:0-29730 GCA_017140935.1 Hamamelis virginiana
AGAAATGATGAAAACAACTACATGACTTTGGAAAAAAGGATAAAGGATCAATTCTTTGACACTAAATCTATAATTGAAATCCACACAGAATTTTTATGTATCATCAATGATCAATAACAAATGAAGCAAGCTGTCTTATATGCTTCATATTACGGAGGTAGATAGATTTTTTGTTTTATGTATTTGGTTGCGTTGGCATTAGTTGTTAAGGATAGTTTTTATTTTTATTTTTTGTTATTATTTCGTTCCTTATATGCTTTTTTTTGAGCTTTCATAGACTAAAATCACTTCAGATAAAGGATTTTAATAACTTTTTTAGTACTTGTGTTAGGTTTCTGGTTTTGTTAAATGTTGACTTTTATTAGCTTTTACCTTCTATGTACATATGTGTGCTTCTAGCATTACTCTGAGAAATGAAATTAAAAAGTTCACAAACGATATATAATTGTTTCTTGTTTGTTCTTTTGTAAGCGTAATTTCAAATATGGGGTGGAATTTTTTTTTCCATTTCTGTGTGAGCGTTTCTCTTTTATCCAAGTGTCTATTTAGTTATTTTCTTATCAATTTTGTCTGTCCAGATTTTTGTTGTCCCTAGTTTTTGTGGTATCAATAAGTTAAGTGGGGTCAAGTAACGAAGACAACACTTCCTCATTATTTTATGCTTTTATGCAAACGAAATAGGTTGTTTGTGAACAGCTTGTGAACAAGCTTGGTAGGGTCTCATTTGAGTTCGTCCGTTTATTAATTTAATTAAGCTAAAGCTTGGAGGTAGGCTCATTTAATAAACAAGACAAGCTCAAACAAACTACCCATCCACTTGAGCAAACTTACCTGCTGCAAAATAGGATGCCCCTACTTCTCCAGCTCCTTCGGTATTTGCTATTGTTGCTCCATCCTCACCCATTACACTTGGCATTTCTCTTGTGTAAGCTGCTGCTCTCTCCATTGTCTCCCTCCTCTTACTGCAAGAGTCCTCAAATTCTCTAAAGGAACAAGCTTTATGAATGTTGTATGGAGCCAACCATCTAGTAGGTTCCAAAAGTAAGACGGTCGTAAGTATTAAGCCTGATCTTATCAAACTCAGGCCTAGTTATGGTTCTATTCTTTGTAACATGATGGTCTGTGTTCTTCCTTGAAACACAAGATCTTGGGCATCTCAACTGAGATGAGATCCAAATGATCATAAGAAATGAAATTGGAGAGTAGATGAACAATACAAGAGCGAGTACCTTTGAGAAGGGCAATGGGCAATGAATCAAGAGAATGATTGGTCCGAGGCAGCCGAAATTGTTTTATTCTCTTTGAACAAGGGCAATAAGTCAGTTATAGGGTTGTGAGGAGTAAAAACATGCTGAGAACGTCTCCTTGTATACCTATAACGGCTTCTTTGCAAAAGATGTGAAGAAAAAAGAGGAGGTGGAGGTAAACAAGGAAGACAATAGAATCCGTCCTATCATCAGTGGAAGAGGAAAAATATCCCCTTTGTGTTTGTGTGTATCACTTCCGGTCTTGAGAAGAGTTGCTGGTGTTCAATTTGTATTTATTTATTTTTTTTGTCATATAAAAGCATAAAACCACTCTTAACAACTAACAAGAATAAAAGATAGTCTCCAGCGGTAACACTGGTAGTACTCTTTGAAAAGCCAAACCATAATATGAATAATAAAACTATTTTTATACTTTAATTATTTTATTTTATATTTAGATTGTTTATTTTGTAAATATTTTTATCATTTTAATAAATTATAAAATGTATTTAAAATATATAAAAATATGTTAATTAATAGAAAAATTCTAAAAATATTTATAAACATTTAAAATAAAATTCTAAAATTATTAGTAACAAAAATATATATAAAATAAAAACCTAAAAATAGTTTAAACAAATTTATAAAAGTTTTAATTTGGAAAAAAATTTAAACAAATCAGAAAATGTAAAAAAAAAAAAAAAAAAAAAATAAAGAAAAATATTTTTAAAATTTAAATTTATGAAAAAATTGTTAAAATTTTAAAAATATTCAAAATAATTTAAAACATTAAATTCCTTATAAGAAAAGACCTATGGTCATAGTTGTGAAAAGCACGCCTTAGGAGTGCCTAGGCACAAGGCGCAGGTGGGCGCACAGGTTTAGTTTCGCTTCATGCTAGGCGAGGCGATATCCATGAAGCCCCCAAAAAGGGCGCTTCTGTGGGCTTTTTGTTCAGGCGCAAGGAGCAACAAAAGCGCACCTCAGGGTCCTAAAGCTCTCCTATCAGTTTTTATTTATTTTAATTTACCTTGTAATTTTTCCAGCTGTCAGATATTGATATGCTACTTGAGATATATATATATATATATATATATATATATATATATATAACAAAACAAAAGAAAGAGAGAAGAAGAGGAAGGAAAAAACAAAAAAAGCCCTAAGGTTCCAGGCTTCTAGCATCTTCAGTCTCCAGCAGGCAGCAACTTCTTCTCCAGCGGTAGAGGTAAGTTTCTGCTGCTGCGATTCTGCTGGTGCTGCATTCACGGCCAGCTCTGTTTTATTTATTTTTTAACCTAGTCTGGGTCTGATTCTTTCTCTCCCTTTTCTTCTTCTTAATCTTCTTCTTCAATCTTCATAGCCTGTTTTGGGTTTTTTTTTTTTTTGCTTCACGACCTGCTCTGCTTCTTATTCTCCGTTGTGAGATTTGTGGCATGCTCTGTTTTTTTATTTATTTTATTTATTGTTTTTTTTTATACCTTGTTTAATTGTATGGCTTTGTGGCTGTCTGGCTGTTTGGCTTTATTAGCATATATTGAAATATTGAATAATAAATTGATAACTGATTGTATGTGACTGTGGTATTGTGAGTCGTGATATGTGTAATTGTGATCTGTGGGCTGTGCAGCCTTGCTATGCTAAAAAAAAAAAAAAAAAAAAAAGAGAGAAGAAAAAGAAAAAAAGAAAAAGAGAAGGCAAATAGATTTATAGAAAAACAGTAGGACCATAGGACATATCAGAAATTCAGAACTGTAGAATTTTATAAAGAAGTCAATAACTTCATTGTTGTAATTTGTAAACTTGTAATCTTGTGAGCTTGTAATTTTATAAAGAAGTCAATTATTTGTGTAAATTGATTTATTTTTCTTACTAGCATTTAATCAAATATTTTAGAACTAGTTTTATTAAAATATGCGCCTCACTTCCCTCAGGCTCGCGCTTTTTTTTGCACCTTGCGCCTAGGCCCTAGGAGACTTTTGTGCCTAGGGTGCACCTTGCACCTTTAATAACTATGGCTACTGTTATGATAAAAATACTATACACAAACTGAAAAATATTATTAAGTTGAATTAAATTCACCCGAACTCTTTAAAAGCGTTAATATACAAGAATATAGGATGAATACACGTGTATTGATACTCTTGGTGGTTGGTGTGCAAAAAAAATTCACAGCAACGACAACCCGTTATGCATCACTAGATACACCCGCGTCCCGTTACACATTTACCATTACCGTCACGAGGCTGTTACCCGATACTTAAAAATTATGATTAGGATCAAGTTTGTCTCATCCTAGAGTGAAGGCATAAACAAAACAAATGCAACCAAATATCTGAGGAGGCTATACAATGCCACAGAGAGAGTATGCATGTTGGTCAGTTTCTTTATAGGGTCGTCAATCACAGGTAGCGGGTTGTTGTTGGTCCTTAGTAGTTACATAGTATTCTCTGATACCATGTAATGGTATTAGGGTGCACTTAATTTAAGCCAAACCCAACTAAATTCTGAGTTATATAAAGATATAAAAAAAAAGATTACATAAAAGAAACAAAACTCTCCTTAACAATATAAGCTAATAAAATATATATCATAACAATATAGAAGGGCTTGAATTTATAAAGAATTAGTATTGAGTTTCATCAAGTGTGGACTATGGAGGAAGAAATGAGAGCTCGAAAAACTCAGAAAATTGGGATAAAAATGTCGGCCGGAAGTTAATGATGGTACATGGTAACTACTATGCACCCTCACCCAAAAAATGCCAATTTAAGCCATGTTCTTGAGCTAGAAATGATTTTAAAGTCCTAAAAAAATAAATTAACAATAATTGATATGCAACCCAGAGAAAGATTCAAACTATCTCAACTCGTTCATAAGAGTGCCAACAGAAACTGCATCCCCATGAGAAAATAGAAGGAGATCATCCGTAAAACATAAGTGATTGATTTTGACCTTATTGCATCTGGAATGATATTGAAAACCAGCAAACTTGAAGCTTTGCTAAGAGCGTAGGACATTCATGGCAATCACAAAAAGGTACGGTGAAATGGGATCCCCTTGTCTAAGACCTCTTCTACCAGCAAAATATCCCTCTAGCCGTCCATTAATAGAAACGGGGAAATAGGGTGTTGTGATACAAGCTTCAATCCACATCATAACATTCAGAGGAGTGTTCATAGCTTTAAGGGTGGCAAGAATAAAGTCCCAATCAACAGTGTCATATGCCTTCTTAAGATCAATCTTAATAGTACATCTCGCTGAGCCACTGTCTCTATGATAGTTACGCAAAAGCTCCTAAGAGAGAAATATTTTCCACAATCCTTCTTCCATGGACAAAAGCATTCTGGAAAGGGCTAATGACCTCATCAAGACAAGCTTTGAATTTATTAGCAATAACCTTCGATATGCATTTATAAATAGTATTGCAACAAGAAATAGGTCTGAAATCATTCATGCAAGAAGGATTCGGGACTTTGGGAACAAAGGCAATTGCAGTAGAGTTCACACCCTTCAACATATAACCAGAACAAAAGGAGGAGATGGCACTTACAACATCATTACCAATAATATGCCAAGTCTTCTTGAAGAAATGAGAGGAATAACCATCTGGGCCAGGAGCTTCGTTACTTTTAATGGAGAACATGGCTGCCTTAATTTCATCATTTGTAACTGGGCGACCTAACAAGTTCAGATGCTCTGTGGACCAAGTCAAACCTTGGATGTTGGCAAGATAATCGTCCTTATGAGAAGCTGTGCACCTCGAATCACCTAATAAATGTTGGAAAAAATTTATGGCTTCCCTTTTGATATCTGACTGACTCTCTAACTATCTGACTGACTCTCTAACTTATTTCCCAAAGCATCAAACAAGACATTAATGGACTTATAAGAATTCCTAGATTTCACTGCCTTAAGAAAGAAACCAGTGTTCTGATCCCCGAGCTTTAACCATTGGATGCGAGATTTTTGCTTTAAAAAAGCTTCTTCACTTCTAGATAAGCTGACAAACTCTTTTAGACATAACTTTTCAACACTAGCCAGATTTACATCCTGAGGATTATTGTCAAGAAATCAAATGTACTACAATGACTTTCATAGTAGTATTGCAGGGAGTTACATCTGCTCAACACCATCGCCAACTACCACATATTGTGGCAACCTCGAGAAATCCAAAAGATTTAATTGTTTCAATATCATTTCCTCCATCGCATGCACTTTGAAGCATACCAACGAGTCGAACACCGTCACGAAATGAGGCACAACCCCAATCCTCCAAACCTTCAAATGGTCATGTGAGGTCTGAATCCATCGTCAAGTCCACCTCCAAAAAGCCTCCACAAAAATATCCAATAGCTATTACTGTTGCGCAACTCCACAAGTGTAAAGGTAACACAATAACACTCAAACGCCCTCCCATCTCCTCGTTGGTTTCCCCCACACCTCCTCCCATTACTGACCACCTTCTCAGACTAAGATTTGCTTGGCCTTTGTTCTTATAACCAAAGGAAAGATTCTATCAACTTTCGAAGCATTAGGGGACCAAAACAATAGCTTCCCTTTTGGCAACAAGGAAACCTTCACACCAAATGCTATCTTACATACTTTATTGGCCCATTACGAAATACTATGCACTGACTTGGATCGCCATCAAACCTACCCACTAAACATCTCCTTAGAAATCTCTTCCTTGTCTCAACCATACTCTTGAGGAGGGGTATCCCACCCCCCAGCCTCCACCACACAACCCCCCAATAATGGGAAATTGTTTGAGTCTTGTCTTGTTATAATTGGGGGATTTAGCTTATTCTAACTTCCCCCCTATGACTGCCCTTTCTACCTGTCTCACTTAATGAAGTATTGCTATCCCATAGCTAGATAAAAGAGGATATCCCAATTGCCCACGGCAATACCCCTGCAAATTGGTCCTCCTAAGTCCTAACCCTAATACCTTATTCTTTTTGTGAGCTGTACATAATATTTTGTATTATTTTGTAGAGTTAACTTTCCATATTTTATTAGTTTCTATGTATTAAGAGTTTCTATGTTTCCTAGGTTTCTATATTTCTTAGAGCCGACTTTCCATATTTTTGTAATAGCTTCTCTATAAATTCTAGGTTTGTATTGCTTTCATATTTTGAATAAGAGATTGTTCTTTTCTTTTAAAATATAGTTTTCATGGTATCAGAGCACTAGGGTTTTCTTTTTGTTTTTGTTTCTATCTTTGTTGCCGCCGTCATTGCTGCCTCTCTCTACATCGTTGCCTCTCTCTCCCTGCTGCTACTGCTTGCTGCCTCCCTTACTACCGCTGCTACCTGCTACCTTTTTCTCTTCTCTTTCTGCCGTCACTGCCTCTTTATTTGCTATTGTTGTATCTCTCCCAGCCGCAACTACCTGCTGCCTCTCTCACTGCCGCCGCTACCTACTGCCTATCTCTTCTCTCTCTGCCACCACTGTCTCTCTTTTATTCGACCACTGCTGCTGCTATCTTCTCTCCATAGTATCTACTTAAATTTTCATTGGTGCTTATCTTTGTCTCTTTATCTTTCTCTCAAAACTTTTGAACATGGCCGACGAGAAAATTCAAGCAATTAGCATCCGTTTGAATGAGAATAACTACTCCTATTGGGCCAAAGTTATGGAAAATTTTCTTATTGGTCGTGGACGATGGGGGTACATCGACAAGACTAGTCCAAAACCTATGGATCCTAAAGCTGATGGATATGCTTCGAATCTAGCCAAATAGAAGATGGAAAATGCTCAGGTTCTTACTTGGCTTCACAATTCGGTGGAACCAAGTATTGGTTAAAATTTTTCTAAGTTTGATTTTGCTCATTTGGTTTGTGAGTATCTTCAAGACCTCTATCTGGAATCCAACTGTGTTCGAGAATATGAAATAAAAGGTCATATTCGGACTGCCAAACTGGGTGAGAAATCAATTCAAGCATTTTACACTGAAATGACTAGCTTTTGGGATCAGTTGGCCCTTATGGATCTGCCTGACTTGCTGAGTATGGATAGCTATCTCCAAAAGAGGGATCGTCAGTGCCTCACTCAATTTTTGATGGCTTTTCGGGAATAGTTTGAACCCCTTCGAGGGGCTATTATGCACCGAGTACCTCTCCCTTCTCTTACTGCAACAGTTCAAGAGCTCATTGTTAAGGAAACTCGTCTCAAGTTGTGTCAACCTAGTTCTTTTGATGCTTCTGTGTTGCTGCTTCACAAGCATCGTTACTTCCTACACCACCTGGTCCCATCATCAAGGTCACTGGCAAGCCAAAACCTCGTGTGGCTACTGATGAATGCAGTTTTTATCACCAAAAAGGGCATTGGAAACATGCTTGCCCTAAACTAGTTGCTCCGTGCTCATCTCAAGTTCAGTCACGCCCTCGAGCTACTCTTGCTGCTCCACCCATTGTTAGCCCAACACCATCCATGTTTGACCAATTTCAGCAGTTTCAGGATTGGCTCGCATCTCAATCTCAGTAATAGGCTTCTGCTATGTCCACTCTGCACTCAGGTTTGAGTAATTTTGATTCTTCAGGTACTTCTTCCACCACTTGGATTTTTGATTCTGGTGCCTCTCATTATATGCTCCAAACCAATCTCTTCTTAAAAATTGTGTCCCTCCATCTTCTCCTATTACCATGCTGCTGCAAATGGATCTCACATGAATGTTAAATATATAGGCTCTGTCCTTCCTTCCTCTAACTCATCTCTCTCTATTCCTAATGTGTTTTTTGTTCATCAATTGTCAGTTAATTTGCTATAAGTTAGTTATTTGATTCTGGTTTTGTTGTTATCTTTTCTTCTTTGACTTGTGTTGTGCAGGATCAGATATCCAAGAAGCAGATTGGGACAGGGCATAGAAATGGTGACTTATATGTGGTGGATACTCTTTAGATTCCCGAGTCCAGTTTTTTTTTTTTTTTTCCTGCTTTATCTTCATTTTCTCTTACAAATAAGTCCTCTTCTTTTTATCTATGGCATGCTAGGTTAGGCCATGTGTCTAGCGCTCGCTTAGAAAGTCTTGTTAAGTCTGGCCATTTAGGCAAAGTCCCTATTGATGATATTCGAGATTGTAGTGAGTGTAAACTTGAAAAAAAAAAGGCTTTGCCATTTAATAAAGTATGTCTATTTATGATTCACCATTTGCACTTGTTCATACTGATGTGTGGGATCCTTCCCCGGTAACTACTAAGGGGTTTTCTTCTTATTATGCTTCCTTTATTGATGATTATAGTAAGTTCTGTTGGGTTTATCTCATGTCTTATCTGATTTCTTTCGTATTTTTAGAGAATTTCACTCTATGATTCAAAACCAATTTTCCACGACTATTAAAGTTCTTCGTTCCGACTTGGGGGGTGAATATTTTTTAACATAATTTACTGATTTTCTTCTTAACATGGGCATTTCTCATCAGTCTTCCTGTGCTGATACTCGTACACAAAATGGTGTTGCTGAGTGAAAACATCACCACATTCTTGACGTCGCTCGTTTTCTTTTTATTTCTTCTTCTGTTCCCTCTGTGTCTTCTGGGGTGAAGCTGTTCTCACTGCTGTCTATCTCATTAATCGTATACCTACTCCTCTTCTTTCTGGTTTGTCTCCCTATAAAAAACTCTTTTGTCAACCTTCAAATTATTCTCTTCTTAGGGTGTTTGGATGTACTTGCTTTGTTCTTCTTCCTAAACGAGCTCGTACTAAACTTAGTGCTCGTTCTGTCTTATATATCTTCTTAGGCTATAGTTCCTTTCAGAAAGGTTTTCGTTGCTATGATCCCCTTTTTAAAAAATTGTATGTCTCTCGTCATGTTGCCTTTTTTGAACGTGTTCTTTTCTTTTCTATTCCTCCCCGCATAGTTCATATTAGTAAAAAAGATCTTGTCTTTATTGATCCCTTTCCTTCTTCTCTTCCTCCATATGAGTATATCTTTAATTTGGATTTTTCTACTGTTCTTCCTGTTTCGTCTAATGCTTCCCATTCTGACTTTCCTTCTTTTCCCTTAGTTTATTTTCGCCGGACTTCTTCTCCTCCTTTTCTCACGTTCGACACCCCTTTTGATGTTCTACCAACCGCTGACTTGGATACTAATGATTCGCCAACGAGTCAATCCTCCCGCCTTCGTTGCTCTCCGGTAAGACTCGGTTTTTCTAATACTTGTTATTTTCTCTCTTTTCGGAGTTTTCTCACTTCTGTACATTTTTATTTTGAGCATCGATCCTATAAGGAAGCCTGTTCTGATCCTAATTGGATTGATGTTATGCAAATTGAATTGGATACTCTACATAAGACTGGTACTTAGGATTTGGTTCCGTTACCTGCAGATAAGAATCTTGTTGGATGTAAATGAGTGTATAAGGTCAAGACAAATTCTGATGGATCTTTAAAGAGATATAAAGCTCGGTTAGTTGCCAAAGGTTTTTTTCAAGAGTATGTGTTGTTGATTATGAGGAAACCTTTGCCCCTGTTGCCAAGATAACGACTGTTCGTAATCTGATTTCTGTGGCCGCTGTTCGTCATTGGCCTCTTTTTCAGCTTGATGTGAAAAATACTTTTCTTAATGGGTTATTGTCTGAGGAAGTGTATAAGCGTTCTCCCCCTGGTTTTCCTCATACATCAGGTTTGGTGTGTCGTCTTCGTCGAGCTCTATATGGTCTCAAGTAGTCTCCGCGTGCTTGGTATGATCGTTTTCAGGCCATTATCTCTCAAATCGGTTTCACTCTAAGTACTTATGATTCTGCCTTGTATATTCGCCATAATTCTACTGGTCTGGTTGTTATTCTTCTAGATGTGGATGATATGATCATTACTGGTTTTGATATTTCTGCTATCGATGAGGTTAAACGTCATCTCTTGGTTGAATTTGAGATGAAAGACTTAGGACCCCTTCGTTATTTTTTGAGCATTGAAGTTGCATCATCTCCTTCTGGTTATTTGCTCTGTCAGGCAAAGTATGCTAATGAGATGATTCATCGGGCTCAATCGACTGATTCTAAGTTTTTGGATACTCCTATGGAGTTGAATGCTAAATTCTTTACTTCTGATGGTGTGCTTTTGGATGATCCTATCCCTTATAGGGAGCTCGTTGGTAGTTTAGTCTACCTCACTGTAACTCGACTTGACATTGCTTATGCAGTTCATATTCTCAGTTAGTTTGTTTCTGCTCCTCGTTCTACTCATTGGGGTGCTCTCATGCGCATTCTTCGCTATATCCATGGCACTATCTCTCAGAGTTTGCGCTTATCGTCTTCTTCTACACTTGAGTTGAGGGCGTAATGCTGACTCTGATTGGGCCAGTGATGTTAATGATTGCAAATCCACTTCTGGCTTTTGTGTCTTTCTCTTATCTCCTCGAAGAGCAAGAAGAAGACTGTGGTTGCTCGTTCTACTGCTGAGGCTGAATATCGTGCTATGGCTCAGGTCACTGTTGAGGTGATATGGCTTCGATGGTTGCTCTCTAACTTGGGTGTCTCTGTCTCTCCTTCTACCCCTCTCTATTGTGATAGCCAGAGTGCCATTCAGATTGCCCACAAAAGAGTCTTTTATGAGCGTACCAAACATATTGAGATTGACTGCCATTTTATCTGTCAGCATGTTCAAGCTCGGACTATTAAGCTTTTTCATGTTTCATCAGCTTTTCAGCTGGCCGATTTCTTTACTAAGACTCACACATCTGCTCGGTTTCGTTCCTTGCTTGACAAACTCTCGATTCTCTCTGCGCTTGCATCATGAGTTTGAGGAGGGGGGTGTGAGCTGTACATAATATTTTGTATTATTTTGTAGAGTTGACTTTCCATATTTTATTAGTTTCCATGTATTAAGAGTTTCTATGTTCTTAGGTTTCTATATTTCTTAGAGTTGACTTTCCATATTTTTGTAATAGCTTCTTTATAAATTCTAGGTTTGTAATCATATTTTTTTCATACTTTGAATAAGAGATTGTTCTTTTCTCTTAAAAGATAGTTTTCACTTTCATCCCTTTAGAAAAGGCTACATGTAATCTCTTTCCCCTCCATTCTGTCAGAGACAACAGTAAGTACCTCCCATAATCATTTGAGTGAGATTCCAAGCTATAGAGCTTCCTATCCCTTTCCAACCTGCACTGTAAGTCTTCTTTATGTTTAACCCCTGCTACCAAGCTCTTTGCTAGCCATAGCAAGCCTTTCACACCCAGAATCATATACCTGGACTCCTAGAGTAAATAAGTTCCTTTACATGGTCTTTAATTGATCTTCCCACAGTAGTAAATCAAACATCTTGGATACTATTTGTACAATCCTATTGTCTTCCCTTTTGATCTTAGTGGTTTACAAGTTTAGGGTTTTGGGTTTAGGAAAACATCAACTAAACAAGTTTAGGGTTCCCCTTTTGATACTATCTTCTTCTTTTAGAGCTTTTATTACTTCCTTGTCCACTATTTCTATTCCTAAGTCTATCCAAGAAGTCTTGTCTCTTCCCAATTGGAGGATAGCTATGAAGGATGAAATGTTTACTTTGCATCATAAATGTACTCGGGATCTTGTGTCCCTTCTTTAAGGCAAGTGTGCTGCAGGTTGTTACTGGGCATACACGGTAAAAAACTCATTCGATAACTTTATTGAATGCCTGAAAGGTTCTCTTGTAGCTAAATG
Source organism: Hamamelis virginiana (assembly GCA_017140935.1). Taxonomy (NCBI): domain Eukaryota; kingdom Viridiplantae; phylum Streptophyta; class Magnoliopsida; order Saxifragales; family Hamamelidaceae; genus Hamamelis; species Hamamelis virginiana. The sequence continues at coordinate 11,881 of JAESVK010001057.1, forward strand.
CTATTCGCAAACCTATGGTGTTGATTATGCCAAGACTTTCTCCCTTGTTGCTGAAATTGCTTTAGTCTGTATTCTCATTTCTTCTGTTTGTTGGTCTCTCTTTTAGTTAGATGTCAAAAGCGCACTCACATGATCTTCTGGAGGAGGTTTATATGGAGCAACCGCTTGTGTCTGTTGCTTGTGTTTGTTGCTTAGGGGGAGTATGGAAAGGTGTGTAGACTTTACAAAGCTATTTATGAAGCAACCTCTTTAATGCTGTAGCCAAGCATATCTATGCGAATTGAAGTCATGGTACTAGTCACCCTCTTAACATCATTGCATATTCAATCAAGTTGTTTGGACAACTTTGTAGACGTGATGATCTTTTCCCTTATCTTCTCTTTATTGCGCATTCTCTTCTGTCCAACACTGGTAGCGGTAGTGAAATCAGTAGAGATGTTTCCTAGTGGTGGGGCATGCTGGAGGATTAATCCTATGGAAGGCCTTCCTAATCCTGACAGTGATGTGAATAGGTCCTTCATAGTTACTAAGTAGGAGTTTGTTTTGATTGCGTAGAAATTTGAGTTATGGCATCATCCTGACAAGAACCATATCTTCAACACTGAACTGCTCCGGTCTTCACCCTAAATTTGCCCAATTCTTGATGCACTTTAAGGCCTCCTCTAGGTAAGCTTTGGCAATTTTTAAGCTTTACTTCCAATCCTTGGGGAAGTTGTAGGCATTGGGGCTTCTACCTACGTATGGTGTTGCATTAGTGTGAAGAAAAATAATTTTCGGCTTGTTAGATGCTCAAAAGGACTGTTGTTAGTGGATGAGCTCTTTTGGGCATTAAAGCAAAATTGGACCACATAAGTAGCTATGCCCAATTTTTCCTAGTTGCATTGACTAAGTGTCTCAAATACTCTTTAAGCAAACCATTAAATCTTTCTATCTAGCTATCGGTTTGAGGGTGACAACTAGATGAAAAGTCAAGTTGTGAACAGAGGAGTTTTTAAAGTTAGGACCAAAATATCCTTGTAAAACGTGTATCTTGGTCATTGATAATGTTTTGGGGCACACCCCAATATTTAACAACATTTTTGACAAACAATTTAGCTATCTCCTTTGCTAAGCAGCGCTTTGGAGCTAGGATGAATGTAGCAGATTTGGAAAATTGATCCACGACCACAATGATACACCCAAAGTCGCTGGCTTTTGGAAGGTTCGTAATAAAGTCAAGTCATACATTCATCCAATGACCTCGTTGGCATGGGAAATGGCTTAAGAAAAATTGTGGCTTTTTGCCTCTCGATGTTATATTCTTATTTGGCTTGCAGGTGGGACATGTCTGTGTAATTCACACATCATCTCTCATTTGGGGCCAATAGTAGCCCTTCTTCAATTCCACCCATTCCCTTTATTTAGTAACTCAGTTAATGGCGTTGGTCACCTTGAGTGCCCCTCAACGAAGCGTTGACAGTAGTTGGCTAATCCAAGGAATGAGCGTAGCTCGCCCATGTTGGTAGGGACTTTCCGCTACTGGATTGCCTTCACCTTCTCCATATCCATTCGTATGCGGCCTTGCTCAATCACATGGCCAAGGAACTTCATGCACTTCTGTGCAAAAGAACATCTTTCCTTCTTTACAAACATATGGTTCTCCCTCAACTTCTTGAACACCAACTGCAAGTGCTTGACATGCTCTTCCTCAACTTCTTGAACACTAACTGCTGGTGTGTTGGTCAGGCCAAAAGGCATGACTAGAAACTCGAATGCCCCATAACACGTCATACATGTTGTCTTCTACTCATCCGCTTCTGCAATGTGGACTTGATAGTAGCTTGACCTCAAATTCAGCTTGGTGAAATATCTGGCACCCTCAACTGTAATGAAGGGAATAGGTTACTTGTTGCACACTGTGACCTTCTTGCTTGGTAATCCACACACAACTGCAAAGTCCCATTGTGCTTTTTCTGGAAAAGGACTGGGGCACCTACATTTCTTCTGAAAATGAATCTTGCCTCCAACATTTCGCTCAATTACTTCCTCTACTCTGCTAACTCAGGTTGTTTGGTAAGGAAGCACTTTTGAAATGGGAATTGACACCTCAAGCAGTCTTTTGGACTACTTGGAAACAAAACACAACAGGATTTTTGAAGATGTTGAATCACCCACTAGTAAACTTAAATTAAGATTACTCAGGTTTCTTTTTTCTTGGAAAGGTTTGACTAGTTTTGATGATCTAGTTTCCTTTCATAATTTTGTGAGCTTGCTTTTCTTTAATTTTTGTTTGGCTCTTTTTTGTATACCTTGCATGTATAGAGATTGTTTGCCTTTCATTTTAGTCAATATAACTTTACTTCATAAAAAAGAAGAAGAAAAGAACTTGATGTTTTTATGTTGTGTTGCTCAAAATTAAGTAAAAGACATCTTGACATGGATAGATTAATATTCATGCAACCTTAATTTCCGTGTATAAAAAAAAAAAAGCACCTCTCCTCTTCCTCTCTCTCCTTTTTATTCGGAAAACCAGCTTTAATTCTACTTGAAGACATAATTTGAACTCAAAATGCCTCCATTGGAAGTGTAAATTTTCCCATCTCAACATCATCTTCTTCTCTTCTACAAATCTTAAGGTATGCTTTCATTTATTTTTTCATCTGTTTTTTTGGAGATTTATTGGTTTGATAATGTTAGGCTTTCTGTTTTAGATCTACCCTTGTATTAGGGAGATCTAATGTTGCTTTTTATGGTAGACATGCATATATCTAAATTTTTATGCCGCCCCCCCCCCACCTTTTAATCTAAATTTCTTATTTAAAATGAAAAAAAAATTATAAAATGGCTATGAATGTTATTGAATATGATATGTTTCGCATGAGTGCTTTAGGAACCTATAGCTACATTTGATTTGCAATTTTGGTTAAAAATACAAATTGTTTGAATGTTTATTTTTCTAACTTATAATTTCCTGTACGTTTTTTTAAAAAATTTATAAAAAAAAAAATGAAATGGTTATGAATGTTGTTGGATCTATGATATGTTATGTATGAGGCTTTAGGAGTCAGAGTCTTATGAAAATTCAAATAAATATGAAATGATTATGAATCATATTAACTTAGAAAAAATAAGAGCAACAAGCCTATTAATAAGTGTTTAATAACTTTATATTAGGAAACTACTAAACTCCTAAATTAGGAAATTACTAAGCTACTCAACTCTAATAACCTAATATTAGGAAACTACTAAACTGCTAAACTACCAAAATACTCATACTAAACTAAACTACCAAAATACTCATACTAAAAGACTAAGCTACCCTTACTAATAAAATATAATTACAATGCATCTCACAATTGGTTTTATGATATGTTATGCATAAAGGCTTTAGGAATCTATAACTATAGACATTATTATATGGTTATACTTATACCTATAATCTTATATCATTCTATCACATGGTTTAATCGATATATAATGTTTGTTTATGTACTTTGAAGTTGTATTATTTATCTAAAACCCAAATATTGTGTATTTTCATGGTTTAGTGATGCACTAGTGCTTGTTTTGATGTTTTTGACCATATTATGTGTAATAAGTTATTTGTTGTTCTTATTTGATTGTTCCAATTTGATTAACTCTATGACATATTTTGTGTGAGAGGGGTTACGAGAAACAAACTCAGATGGTAGAAAAAACCCTTATCTAGCCATCCACTACTGTTGACTCCTTTAGCAATGATAATTAGTCATCTTCTTAAACTGTTTGCCATCTCTTACAGCAGGGAGAACTTGCCTCTTGAGTTTGATTTGAACTCAATCATGTATATGGCTCACCAATCTGATTTTTTTTTTTTTTTTTTGCAAATAAATATTAATCATTGATTCTATAGGCTTCATCATTCATTGATCAGGCCAACCACAAAGGCCCAGAGGCATCGAGGACACTCAACTTTTTCTGTAGTCTTGGAGGCCACTTTGAGACCCTTTCATTCTAATTGTTTTATTATTTGATTGCCTATTATTTTATGTTAGTTTATTTTGTGGGGTGTTTATTTTATATTCTTAATTATTAGGTTCCAAATAATTAATTTGGGCATGATAAAATACATGAGAATATAAAATAATAAGTGCATAAGTAGCACTTTATGAGTGGCTTTGATTGTGGGTTGTAGGAAATTACCATGGACTCTCTTCACATGTGAATAAACACATGTAATGTTGTGCCAAGTGGGCCACTTAGGGGCTGCCATGTGGACCAATGAAGGGATGACACCTCACTAAAATAAGTGGACACTTGTCCAACCAAGAGCCAAAGTAACATGTGAGGTGGCAACATGCATGCAAGCATGTTGACACCTCATGGGATGATTTGGCAATGGAGAGAATTGTACATAGAGAGAGAGAGAGAGAGTTGCTGCGATTTTCCAGCAGCTAGAGAGAGAGAGAAAGAAAAGAAGAAGAAAAGAGGAGAGAGAGAGAGGCATTCGGGTAGGAGAGAGAGGAATTGTAGAGAGAGAAAGAGTGAATTCAAGAAAACTTGGCAATTTGAACCTCTCCAACACTAATTTGGGTGAGGTTTCTACTCATTTCTATGGTATTGTGATCTTAGAGGATGAATTTGAACTATTAACTTCATGAAATTGGATTGTGTGTTGTATGTTTGAATTTTGATAATTTGTAAACTTGGGTACATTGCATGTATATCAAAATTTATGCATGGTTGTTTGTTATTGCATGGATTAGTTCTAAAATGATCCTAGAAGAAGTTTTGAATGAGTTTTGGCCCTGTTTGGCCGTGGTTGTGTGGTGAAATCTAGAGAGAGAAAGCTTACTTAAAGCTTTAATGGTGGCCATGCATGGTTCAAAGTCGCGGTCGCGGATGTCGTCGCGTCGCGGTCGCAGACATGTCGTCGCGTATCGGGCGAGACGCAACTTTATGCATGAAATAATGTTCAATTTTTTTTAAAAAAAATCATAGAAAAATTAGAAAAAATCCGGTAATCACATTGGAGTCATCAAACAAGTAAAATAAATGGCTTATAGTGCATGATATAACCAAAAACATAAAAAAAGGTGCTAGCGCGCTACTACGAGGTTCAATTTTATATCATAAGGTCCTTAAAATTTTCAAATTCCTTTGCCTATTTGTTATATTAAAAAAAAACTTTTAGAGTTTAGACCTAGTAGTATAAAGTGCTTATGTTAGGAACTTATGGACCTAATGGTGTCTAATTTTATGCCATTAGGTCCCTAAGATTTTTAAATTCCTTTGTCTATTTATTATGTTAAAAAAAATTAAACCTAGTGGTATAAAATATTTATGCTATGGTCCTTAACATAAAGGACATAATTGTTAATAAAAGACATAATTTTTTGTTTAGTAAAAAAAGTATATTGTGAAGTTTTTATAAATAAAAACAACTAACTAGAGGAAGAGATCCCTTCTTAATAATAATAGTAATAACAGGGGCTGAATTAAAAATAAAATAAATAAATAGGGGCTGAATTGTAATTTTCTATATATCTAGAATCTTATCTCTTCCAACTGGTAGCAGTAGACAGTTTGCAGAGTAGACAGTCTGTAGAGTGCAGACAGAAGAAAAATAAAGAAGAAAAGGCAGTCCACTGTGCACCTCCGAAGCAGACAAGGAAAAAAAAAAAAAAAAAAAAAAAAACACCAGCCCGCTCCCCCCCCCCCCCCCCAAAAAAAAAAAAAAAAAAAAAAAAAAAGCCAGTGCAGCACCCCTTAATCTTCTCGACACCAAAAAATAGAGAAAAGAAGAGGAAGAAGAAGAGAAAGCACTATAACCGCTGGCTGCTGTTCCATTTATCGTTGCTCCCTCTTCTTTTTCTTCTGGGTTTTTATGTTCTATAGTCGACTACTGCAAAGTCAACAACAGATTCTTCTTCTCCTTCCTTTCTTCTTCTTTTTCTTCCTTTCTGCGTTAGGGTGGCTTGCTGCTGCTGCTACGTATTTTTTTTTCATTGTATCATTCATATCGACCGTGATCTCGGCCGAGTCGAGACGAGTTGACGAGATCTCGGCCGAGACGAGACGAGACGAGTTACCGAGATCTCGGCCGAGATGAATGAGTTTAAGCTTATTCGCCATGATACATGACTCGGGACGAAATATTGTCTAGGTGTGTGTCGATACCTGGTTGACTCGGGAACGGCCGATACTTTGAACAATGTGGCCATGGCTTGGTCACACTGTTTTATGTAGTTAATCACATAATTGGAGTCTCTTAAGTATTTTTCCTTTGATCCTCATGGAAAGTTAGAATTGCTGACCAAGTTTCATATTTTTTCCATTAATATTTTATTTTATGTGAATTAATTATAGTTTTCTTGAGATCAATTCATGAAAAATTGAGGTTTTATTCAAAAATTCTGAATTTTGGATATGTTGTAAGAACTTGAATTTGGAAAATTTTAGAAACTGGTTTTATCAAATATGGATCAAAGATGAGAGAGATATGACTCTCGAAAGTTTCTGCAAAAATAGGCCGAAAATAGAAAAAACTGGGAAAAAGGAGAGTACAGATAGGCATGCACCGTAGTCACGAGTGGGCCTCACTCTCTAAAGAGTGAGGGCGCGTGAGAAGGCTTTTGGACCTAAAATTTTGTGGAAAAATTCATAAAAATAAATTAAAAATATTGGGATAGGTACTTTGTGGTGTTTGGCACCCGAGAAAATTATTTGGAATTTTCAAAGTTTGGGTTTTTTAAACTCAAAATGTGATTTTAAAAACCTTTGTATTTTTAACCAAAAATGTTCCAAATTGATTTATTATCATTAATAAACATATTTTAGTATTGTTGGTGTATAATTTTATTTAAAATATTTGGATAAAAATGCATCTTGGGCTTTATTAAAAGTTCTCATTTATATTTGTTTATTAAAAAGACTCAATAAAAAATTTTGTGGGCATTATGTAAACAATTTTGGAAGATTTAGAAGTAAATTTTGACCAAGTTTGAGTTATGGGAGTATTTGGGTAGATTTTATCCGAATAAAAATCCAAAATTTCAAGTTTTATTCACTAGAAATACAATCTTATGATTAAAATATATTTTCAAGTAGGCCCTATTGTTCTTAAGTAATTTTGGAAGACTTCAAATTATATGCTTTTAACAAAAATCAAGTTTTTGAAATTTTTGTTGCTTTAAGACCGATAAAATTGGAGTTTTGGGCAGCTAAGGGTACTCAAACAAGTCTGTTGAGAAATCTGTGAAAAAAATGGATACTGTGGACTTAGGGTAAACCCTGAGAATGGATATACTACTTAGTAGAGATTGTGTTGACCTATGAGGCTAGTGAATGAGGTCACATGAACATAATTAAAGTTGATGCTGTTATTATTCTGTTATATTATGAATTGCGATGTGATTATCTTGGTTCTTTTGAATTCAAGCATGTGATGGTAGTTGATAACATGCTATTACTGTTCTTCATGAGTAATATGAAGTATCACATGGGATAAGCTGTTATGCATAAAATATATGCAGGTGATATTTGCCCATACTCATTGCACAATAAATTGCATATGGCATATTACACAGTTACATGTGGTGGCTCAAGCTGAGTAAGAAGAATGATACATATGCATATCATTGATATAACTGTCATGCATATTATGTAACTATGGTGATTTCATTCGGTGGGTGATGGGATGGTGGTGATACGACCGATGAACTATAGATCCTGGAAACAGTTAGTTCACTAATATACCACCCTTGCTAAAACGAGCAATTACAATCTCAGGTGTGGGGTTGGCCTTTTAGCAAGTACAATCTCAGGTGTGGGATTGACCCTAAAAAGGTGGGGGTTGGCTCTAAAAAGGTGGGAGCCAGGTGGTATACATACTAGTGGGTATGTGATGGTAAATCCAAAAAGAGAGAGCCATCGGTGTGATTTTTCTGTTTTGCTGGTGGTGGGCAGAACAGAGGAGGCAGGTAAGCATAGCATGATATACCTGTCATATGCATTAAGCATGCATGATGTAAACTGAAATGACAATTGTGAACCAGGATGTTTATCTAGCAATGTTTAATAACTGTATTAAATTGCTTGATTCTGGTGTGTGTGTGTGTGTGTGTATCTTGGTGATAACAAATAATAAACCTTATGATCTTCTAAAGTAATTGTATTGTAGAAAAGTTTAGTAAACCTCACTGAGCATAGTGGTTTTGCTCATCCCTCACCCCCACCCCCACCCCCACCCCCACCCCCAAGGGCCATCGAGTGAGTAGATTGATGGAGGAAGTGGCTGGACTTGGCTACTTTCTTGGGCATTCATAGTGGTTTCAGGATGTTTATTTTTGGGCAGTGTATTTTATGCTTTGGTGTGTATCAGTTGTATAAACGAATATTCTCTTGTATTGTCCATAAAGTTTTTGTTAAAGTACATTACAGGACTGTACTTTGATACCAGCTAGTACTTATTGCTTATCATAAATCTTTTAACACTTTGATTTCTTAATCTTCCTCATCCTGAAATTTTGTTAAACATTAATCATTGGTTTTAAGAAATAAGCACCGGGTGTTTACGTATGTAACATCACAGGATTAGGGGTTAATCTCGGAGGGGTGTTACAGCCACACTTCTTGATTTGTCCTCTTCCACAAGCTTTTATGTCTTGGATTCAGTGGAGATGATTCTTTGTCTCATGCTGTCCCTAAACTGTATTTTATCCAATCAGAAAACAAAAATACCCATAGTAAATAAAACATCTGAAAAATGGTCAAATATGTCTACAGAAAATTCTAACTAGACCCAATCAAACCCAGTGATAAACTTGGAGGCAGCATTTGGGCTCTCAATGCAAATTATATTTAAATATAATTTTTTATCCATTTATTTCTGCATAAGAAACTCTTAGCAGCTGTGAAAGATGGTCACGAAGGGACCTCTCAACATGGCTCTAATGAGCTGCCTAATAAGCTTGTTGGGGTCCTATGGGCTATGGATTAAACTAATGAAGCACAGAGCGTTTTCCAATTTACCTTCTGATTTCTTTATGTTCGATGAGTTGTCCATGAAGTCTCATTTTGCATGATCACTTTGTTTTTACCACTTCTTTGCTTCCAAATTGCTTGGAATTTTTGTTCTGACAAAAGTATTTTAGAACTTTTGTACATTAAAAAAAAGGGTTTGTTAAGATGGATAAAATAATCAAGCCCATAATGTCTTATAAATTATCTTCTTATGGGCTTTTACTTACTGTTGTTTTTTGTGGTGGTTTTTGTCTCATTTTTTGGATATTGAAATTGTGGAGGTAGGGGGGACTCCTCTCTCTCTCTCTCTCTCTCTCTCTCTCTCTCAAACATAGGCTTATACATTGATTGGTGATAGAGAGAAGTGTGAATTTAGTCACTTTTTTTAAGTTTCTTTTTATTATGATTATTCTTTTTTATTCTTTTTAAAATTTCTTTACTAGGATGTGTAGCATTACCTTATAGGGCTGGAAGTGTTCCTTCAGTGGGAGATTTGAAGTGTTTTATCGATTTGAAGGGAGGTTTCCCTGAATGAGTTTGGAAGTTGTTTGGCAGGTCCTTGTTCATTCCATCAGTTTTAGAAATTATTGATTCCAAAGGTATATAGTTCTTTTTAATATAATTATAGTATCACCATCACCTTCTTGATTGTTTTGCCTTATGTAGTTGATTATGGTTTAAATTGGCATAAGAAATTGATAGCTTTAGCATAACAATTACTCTTGTGATTAGTAATTTTTTTTGGTGTACTAGCTGTGAAAGTAAGTAGCCGCCTTCTTTCTATTTGCACTTGTGGAATTATTCAAAATTATGAAGAAGATAGAGAATGAGAATCATTCTATGATTATTTTCATCAATGCTTTGTATTTTACAGAAACTGCCGCAAGGGAGACATTGGAGCAGGTTATGGCAGATGCCCTTTCAAAGTCTGGTTCAAATCGATCTGCTGTTCGAGCTGTTTGTCTGGCTGTGTCTGGTGTTAACCACCCAACAGATCAGCAAAGAATATTGAATTGGCTTAGGTTTTGCTCTAAAAAAATTCATCTTGCAGTTTTCTTTGTACTGTTGAAATGCATCCTCTCTCACCCTCTGTGTGCACATGTGTGTGTGTGTATTTTTTTTTTATTTTTTTTTTTGAGGCTCCACTAGGTGCAATTATTCGCTCTTCTCGATATGACAACTGTGCTCCTACATTGGCTACTGTTTCCATGGGCCTATGAGTCTCGGATATAGTGAGAAGTTTGGGATTTGGGAATTATTTGTATGATTTTGAATGCTAGACTAATGAAAAAATATTCTGAAGTAGTTGGTGACATATAAAGAATAGTTTTTCTCTTTCTTCTTTTTTTTCCCTTTTTTCTCCCTCTTTTTTTGGGTGTGGGGAAGCAGTACATCTTAAAAACAAAGAAGTTTGTATTGTTAGATATTTTTATTCTGAATTGTTTGTTTCCAATTCACCTTAGTAGTAGTTCAGGAACTTCGCAATTAAATCCATCTATATGCAATAATTGGGATATTTGGTGAATAATCGCTATTCATTGCACTATGCCAAATATATAATGAGAGACTTCCTAGAAAAGGTGACTTTTTTTGTGACAATGCTGCAGAAATCTACGTCAACCTAATTAAATTTAAATTATTTTCAGTGCATCACTTTGATTATTGTTCCTAGCAACTCCATTATCCCCACTTGTTTGATAGCAACTGCCACCCCTTTATTGTTGAAGCTGGTTGTTCTGGTTCTGCAATTATATATTTGGAGCCAGTGGTTCTTGCTTTTCCTTTATGCAATCATGAATGGTGGTGTTGTATAATTCTTTCTTCCTTTTTCATTTTCCTTTGAAATTTTTTCTGTTTACCTAGATACCCAAATGGGGCTTCATCTGTTTATGTTTACCTAGATACCCAAATGGGGCTTCATCTGTTTATGTTTCTGTAGCCTGTAATCACCAGTATATATATATGTGTGTGTGTGTGTGTGTGTGTGTGTGTATTATAGCCTTCATTATCCCATTAGCTATATAACATTGGACAAGTTGGGATAGGTATATGCGGTTTCAAAGTTGACGTAAATGTAGTTTTACTTAAGAGTCTACACTTATATTGCATATTTAAGTGGCTTACTTTGATTCCAACTTGCTTAGCCAACATCCCAGCCTACTTTATGTCCATTTTCAAAATGCCTATTAAGGTAGCTTCCATAATAGAGTTTCTAGAGAGATTTCTTGTGGTTAAGGTTTAGTGAGGATAAGAAAGAGCATTCAGGGAGATGGGAGGTGGTGTGCCTTCCTAGGGATAAACCGATAAAGTGGCCTAGGTTTGGGATTTTTTATCTTTAAAAGCACACCTCTTATTGGAAAAATGGTTGTAGAGGTTTCCTAGAGCGGCACTCTTTGGTGTCAATTATCAGGAGCAAATATGGCATCCTTATCAATGGTTGGAATGCAAGGATGCAAAAAGGGAGAGTCACCATTGTCCCTGGAAATTCATCCCAAGGGTTCCTACTATTTTCAACTCATATCAAAACTATTGTAGAGAATGGGATGTATTGTTCGTACTGCGCCTTTGCCATTTGTCTAGACTCAAGGGAGCCCTAATTGTGCATTTTATTCAAATGCCTCATTTTATAAGGGTAATGGTGTTTTGAAAGAAGAAAAAAAGGAAAGAAATAGCCTGTTCTCTAAGTCTTCACCCTAAAATTGTTACAAATATCTTGAATCATTCTGGGGAATCAGAATTTCTTCCGATGTTTTTAACAGTGAAACTAAATTTGAATTTATCCCTTATAGTTTAATAATTTCTTAATTTTTTAATGAATATATTGAATATTACGAGTAATTTTTTTCTTAAATTATTCCTATAGATAATAGAATCACAAATTTTTTATCTTACTTTCTTAATATGTACCACTCCTCGTCTTGATTTCGTTTTTAGATTCTATTTGAACATTTCTCATTTTTCTGTCTAACTCCAAATTTCAAACTTTTCTGATGTTGAATAATTTATGAATTACGATTTTGTCACTTTTGCTTGTACCTAGCAGTTGCTGAGAAGATAATATGTTCTTTTGTCCCTTTTAAAGATCCTTCACTTAGCAGTTGCTGGGGTGCTTTGGTTCACTGAACATTTTGTTTTGGTGTTGCACCTAAAACAATTGTCCAGGCTGATTATATACCTTCCACAGGCCCAAGCCAAAGTACCTCTTGAGTTATACTGAATAAAACTGACTGTTATATTTTGAACACATATCATATTAAGAAACATAGGCTCAAAGTTATATTGGATGTTTACTAGTGAGCTTTTGAAATGTTGATTCTCATACACGAGAACAATCCCCCCTCTAGGAGTCATGTGGTGGTGTTGTTTAATGTCTTGGGGTCATTAGTGGTGTAACAATTTTTAGAAGTGATCATGGCAACAGGAGTTGTTGTGAATAGTGAAATTTAGGTGGGATAGTTTTGCTAGGCCTTGGTGGCCAAAACTTATCCCTATGAATCTTTTCACCCTTTGTTATAGATTTGAATAATTTGTTTGCATTTGGTTCACTTGAACATTTTGTTTGGATTTGGCGTCATACCTAAAACAATTCTCTAGTTTGATTACAGAACTTTCATAAGCTCAAGCGAACGTACCTCTTGACTTGAGCGAATAAAATCAATTTTTATATTTTGAACACTATTGACAACACAAAGAAATTGCTACATGTTTGATGACATCTTGTGCTTGATGACACCTCATTTAGATACATGTCATGCAATGGAATAAGAAAAGGACAGGTATCACACTAGATGCAAGCTTGCAAATATCACGACATGTAGGGGACAAGGTGTCACTCCAATAAACAAGTATGGAAAATAAGAGTAATAATCTAGTTAGCTATAGCTGACTTTAATAAAATCATCTAAGAGATCCAAGCCATCGGATTTCTTTTCACTTAATGCATGATTTAATGTGAAAAGAAATTCAAGGACTTGGATTTCTTAGCTGATTTTAGTTAAAGTCAGCTATAGCTGACTAGATCATTTAACTGGAAAAGAAACTAAGTCGTGAAGCCTAAGGTTTCTAGCCTTGGGCTCTTACAAGCATTGAAGAAAAAACTAAGCCATAGAGCATAAAGAGTCTGGGGCTCCTACAAGCATGGAAGAAAAACTAAGTTATGAAATAAATATATCCTAGGGCTCCTACAAGCAAGAAAAATAAAGGGAAAAAAGAAACTATAGTGGTTGGGCATTGCTTCTATTGTGTATATCTTTGCGGTTGAGGTATCTCCCATCATAATAATACTTATTTCCAATGGTTGAAATTCCTCTCATTGATCACAACTTACTTGAGATGCATATAAGTACAGGTTTGCTTCCAACATTGCTATATTGCAAGGTACTTAGAATGCCTTAAGGAAGCCTCGCTCGAGGGACTTTTTTTTCCCCTTTAAGGTCAGTGTGCGCCCTTTGTCCATAACTTGCATACAAACATTTGATGATTGCCAATGCTTATAACAACGTTTGGGAAGCCCTAAGAGTACTCTAGGGTTTGGTGTTTGTTTGTATAGTCAAGACACCACATTTTGTTTCTTGATTGTTTCTTTGGGATGGCTTGAGAGGTCTAGGCATGGTGGCTGAAGTAAGGGCTAATTAAGGTAGCTCTGTACCTTACCCCTATAACAAGGGTTATTTTCTGCAAGGTAAATGGGGAGTAAACAACTTGGCAACACATGTCGAAATTTGGACGTGTGAAAACCTTCTTGTGCCACATATTGGTAATGTATAAAACTTATTTGACGCTCAAATTGTCAAATAGTTTCCAAACACCTAATCAGCTATTCTTGTATATGTTAAATTTTTTAAAATGGTCGAATTATTTGATGACATGTCTCCAAATCTGGACACATGTTTACCTGTTATTCAAAGTACTCGTTATATATTTAGTGAACCAATATTTGGCCCAATGAATATTGTGACATCTTTATGACATGTATCACTATATTTACCCATTCAACTTCTTTCCTCCTATAAATAGCCTTTTTTGTTAAAAGTTTTAAAAGACCGAGGAATTAAGGGCTTGTTTGGATAAGCTACCACTTCTTGTTTTATACTTTTAAAAGGAAGAAAAAAAAGTTTTGAGTGTGAAAAGCATTGATATGTACTTTTAAAAGTTGAGGAAAGTAAAAATTTTTCAACTGCAACTTCGAAAAGTAACTATCAATGCTCTACACTATAAAGACTATATATATATATATATATATATATATATATATATATATATATATATATATAAACAAACTTTGTTGATACTCCAAAATTATAGTCCACATACACATACGAGGTCACTAACGTGGACCAATGAGAGCTTGCCTCATGGTTCAACTACCAATGTGGTAGGACCTGTGGTATGAAGGCTTAGGAGTTGGGGGCACACATATCGAGGGATTCATGGATTATTCCAAGCTAATGGATTTGGGCACATACTGCAATATGAGACAATGGGGCAGGTCAAACCCTCCTCGTGTCGACCCAGTTGCCTAACACAAGGTCGCCAACTTTGGATGCTTGGCCTATACGCCCCCCCTCGATCGAAGTCCCCATCTCGACGGGGCTGCTAGCTTAGGGTGGATGCCCTCCACGAGGATGCCCACTACAATGGATTTTTATCGCCATGATGGAGGCTAGGGTGTGAGAACTGCTCTAGCTCCCCCTAGATGAGCTTGAGGCATTACACCCTAGCATTTGTGTGTTTTCCTGGGTTGATGGCATGGTCCAAAGGACTCAGCTTCAAGCTCGGTGCTAGATACAGAAGAGACAAGATTGAATGCTATTGATCTCATCATTTTAAGATGGCTTAGAGGGTATGAATTGGAGACTGGGATGGAGGCCAGCTAAAGTAGGGAGACTTGTCCCCCTAGGCGGGTCAAAGGGGGAGAGATCGCTCCCTGCCTTAGCCTCCTTGAGAGCATGACGAGGATAACGTGTTCCCAAATACATGGCAAACTCCCTGCACTTAATGAATTGCAGTTGTTGACCTATCGCATTGGGGAGTGTGCATGCATGCACACTCTAATGCATTGCAGACTTACACCCCTAGGTCACAGGTCTCTCTCATTGACCTCGTATGGCCTAACGTTGAACCTAGGGAGGGGATTGCATGTATACGATAGTGTTAGGCTGCCCTTATTGGTTCAAGTCTACAGCTTGACCAGAACTTGAATGTCTCCCACATTGCCCCCTAAAAGAAATATGTTCCCGCCATGGACGAGGGGGCATAGACAAGAGATCATCAATACGTCTACCTACAAGGTTAATGGCTCTAATTGCGCTTGGGAGCTTATTGAGCCTAGAGCTGTAACCCCCCAGGGAAGGGGTAGGGTTGACTCTAGTCCCCGCACATTGTCTCAGCTTTCTCTCATTTGTTCTCAAGTCTCTTTGTTCTTTCCCCTCCACCTCTCTCTTTGCCATTGCGTCGTCTTGCGTGGCTAACCTCCAGGTCAGCAACCTTGCTCACCAAGTTTACTCCACAAACAAACTTTCAATTTTTTGCTTTTAAATTTAAAATAAAAAAGAAGTGGTAGCTTATCCAAATGGACCCTAAGAAAGTCACCATTTTAAACACTTTATCCCTACATTACATTACCCCACTCCTAATTTTCCATCACTAGGTTACATTACCTATCCATGTTATCCTAAGCTTGAGGCCTGAAAGAATGATCTAGAACTTCCCAAGTAAGAGACTTGAAATGGTCCAGCACTTAAAGTGTTTTCTACTATCACCCCTTCTATGCATTTTCCCATGGTTGCCTTGTGCTTCCTTCTCAAGCTAGGCTGCCATCTCAACATTCCTACAGGTTTAAGTCTTTTTAAGGGCTACATTGCTATCCCTCCTTCTTAAAGTCTTAATCTTTATTTGGAGAGGGTAACATTTCTCTCACCACGTCACGTTAACTCTTGACAAGTGCATCTCAGCATTGACAGTCCAAGCAAGCGTTGTCAGTAGCTGCTGATATATGTTAGCACGCACACACGTAAATGCAAAAACCCCCATCAACAAACCCTAATTGTACTAAGAAACATACACTTAAAGTTTGATTGGATATTTACAGGTGAGCTCTTAAATCTTGGTTCTCATACACGAGAACATTCCCCCTCTTGAGTCATGTGGGTGGTGTTGTTTCAATGTCTCCGATGGGTTCATTAGTGGTGCAACAATTTTTAGAAGTGATCTGAGAATACTCACTATCATTAGTGGCAACAAGAGTTGTAGTGAATGGTGAAATTAACAAGGAATAGCTTTGCTAGCCATCATCGTTACACCCTTTGTTATACATCTGAATGACTTGCTAGCCATCATCATTACACCCTTTTCTTTCACATATGAATATCTAGTTAATATTCTGTCAGTTCTGAATCTACTTTGTCTTGATTTATACAGGGATATATTCCCCAGCCAAGTTAGGTTATATGTTCAGAATGATGCTGTAGCTGCTTTGGCTAGTGGAACGATGGGACAGCTTCATGGATGTGTTTTAATTGCTGGTACAGGGACCATTGCTTATGGATTCACAGAAGATGGCAGAGAAGCCCGGGCTGCTGGTGCAGGACCCATCTTAGGCGATTGGGGAAGGTATATACTTAATATTGTGTGTTTATATTTTCTGCACTGTGGATAAAAGGGATCTGCTCTCTCTCTCTCTCTCTCTCTCTCTAGATTCTCCTGGTAAATTTTATGAGAATATTGGAAAAGGTTGTGAGAGCCATGTTTAAGCTATTAAAGTTGTATGAGCATTTAAGAAAATGTTGAGTTTGTTTAACGAATATTTTTGTTCTAATCAGCATTTACTGGTGAGGAGATTTTTAACTGACTAAGATCTTAATGTTGGTGCTGTAGCATGTATGGGCATTAGATTTATAACAGTGTTTGTTTTTATGAATTGAAGAGCTTAGGCTGCTGAATCCATGGGTATATCCACTTGTAATCTTTCTTTTGGTACCAATATGAGCATTATTTCTCCGAATTATCTGACTATGTTGGTTTGTCTTCTGATGTCCCTCCCATTGTGGATGCCTTGTTTTGTCTGTCTGTCTGTTTAAAAGTGTCATGTGTATAAAAAAATGAACACAGAGCAGTTGTGTCCATTTGAGCTTTTGCATCTTCACGTTTCAGTGGTGCTCCAGTGTCACTTATTCTTAGAGACTAGCTGCCTCATATATCACTCATAGTAACCTTTTGTTCAAGCTTGTAAGCCTGCACCTAGGAATTATGTCAAACTCGATTCTGATGGGTGGTCTTTAGGACAATTTGGCTAATCAGATATTGGGAGCTAATAGAGATATGATGTAGACTTGGAGGGGCTAAGAAAATAATGGTTAAATACCATTGGCGATAACCCTAATATCAACTTATTTATAAACTATATCGTGTTGTGCTCATAAGATCAAATCACTATGAATATTGTACGTTGTCTTGTTTCAAGTTTCTCAGTGTATCTTATCTATAGTATTTTTCTTGATTTTGTGTTTTGCAATGATAATTTTTTTTTATAATTTATAATTTATAATTTTTTAATAAAGAGAAAACTAAACTCACCTTTTTTAAAAAGATTTGAACCATGGTACCAACGTTGTTGCTGGAAAAGATGACATTACTCTTCATTGGCTGTCGAGAAAACCACATTTTTAAAAATAAAACACACGTTTTATTCCAAACAAATATAAAAAAAAAAATAGAACTTTATGAAGCCTTTTCAGCTGGGTCAGCCTCATAAATCTTTTTTCACCATTCCATTTTATTTAATGTTATATTTTATGCCTAGTTGTGCCACATCTTTTTCAATACTGCAATATGTGTCCTCTTTGGGTTTTTTATTTTTTATTTTAGGGG
>JAESVK010001057.1:29830-40944 GCA_017140935.1 Hamamelis virginiana
GGGGGATGTGTGAATCTTTGCAAACTTTGTGGAATTCAAAACTAATCAATAATGCAAATCTAAGATGGTTTTTACAAGTGGAATGCTATCAGCATAAACTAATGCAATGTAGCAATAACTAAAATGCTGAGCAAGGAGAAAGAGAGACAAAACACAGCAATTATACATGATTCGGCTACCCAAGCCTACATCCACACCTCAAGAGCATCGCTTAAGAATTCCTAATCCACTATCACAAACTCCTTTAGGCAGAGAAACCTTTACAAAAACAATGAGTTCACCAACTCCTTCAAGGTTGAAGAAACCCTTTTCTTCACAGCTTCACCAAGGTTATAACAATCCCTCGTACAAGCAATAGATGGTGTAGAGGGATGATTGATTACAAGAGATAGCTCCTTCTTGAGCTGATATACAAGTTCCAACTAGAGCTTCATAATGATTTGACTATGATGGCTCAACTAATTTCAGCAATGAATGCTTTGACAATGGAGAATGTCCACTAATTGATCTTTATAAATGTTTAGATCTGTATAAATGCTCCTTAGGCTGAAATAAATACCCATTTGAACTCATATAGCCTTTGGAGGTTCATTCAAGGCTAGACAAAGTTGTAGATGAGCATTAAATGCTCTAATTTCCAGTTTTGGAACAAGCCGTTACGCCTGAAATCAAACATTCGGTCGACTGGTGTGGACAAACCAGCTGACTAATTTGCTCTTCAGTGCAAACCTCAAACTTTCAGCTTGAGCCAGTCGACTGATGTACCTCAAAATATCTTGCAGTCTTAACTGGTTGACCACTATAAACCATCCAGTCTTTTGGTTGTGGCTGTAGATGCTTCTTAACTGTCCAGACCAATCTGGTCAAGTGGTTCATCGAGCTAGTCGTGCAGTTTTCTCTCTGAATTGTTCAACCAACTTTGTGACCTATGATATTCATCAATTAAACACAAAAGGCCTTAAGGTCCATTAACTAAGGTCTTGAGCCTTTTAGTTTCCATCATTGTGAAATTTTACAATTAGATCATAAAGATGTTACAATGAAGTGAGGATCTTCACTTGAGTTCTTCCATTTCTTGAGCATTTGGTCTTGATTCTTGGTCCTTGATCATCTAGCCTTTATGCTTTTCAACTCAAACAAGATCAACATGTTAGTGCAAGAATGTTTTATAATCATCAAAACCATGGTAACAATCCCATGATTGCAACCTTGGGGTCAATATGAAAGAAAGAGAAAAGCACACTATCTTTACTGACTTCCTATCATCTTGACCTAAATTGTTGTTACCTTTGACTTTCCATGAATGATTATTTTATTTTGTTTTTTCAATTGTTGTCCAAATAAATTAATTAAGTGATAAAAGCTTGCATTATTATAAATATATAGCTAAAATCCTTAAGAGTGGTTTTGCTTTTAATACTAAAGGTTTGAACTCTCCATCAAATCTTAGTAGTAAGATCATTAATCATGCAAATTTTAAACGTATAAATAAGGAGTTTTTTCCCTTGTATTTTTCCTTCCTTTTTTTTTTCCTTCAGTTTCGGATGAAATTGAATGATGATGTCTTGTTTACTTGCAGTGGATATGGAATAGCTGCCCAGGCACTGACTGCAGTAGTAAGGGCTCATGATGGTCGTGGTCCACACACAACCCTTACTTGTAGTATTTTACAGACACTTAGCCTTTCTTCTCCAGATGAACTTATCGGGTATTTATCCTAAAATTTGAGTTTGTCTTGGTTACATATGTGCTGGCAGTTCTTATGTGTCATTTTGGGATCTTGTATTCCACAGCCCTTCTTTTCACACAATTTGGAAAAAATATATGACAAAGTCTATTCCATTTATCTGAAAAGTTTGTTCGTGGCAATCCCTCTGATGGCTATTATTGAAAAATGAAAATTTATTTGAAGAGTTAATTCTTTTAGTGTGCCATAAGTATGGAATGGAATTGCTTTGATTATTGGTGGTAAAATCCCATATTGTAGCCATTTATTATTTTGGGATTGGTGTTTTGAAATATGATATATAGAAGAGATTGCCACCTGTTTTTGAATGTACGTGGAAGTACAGCTTTTTTCATTCCCTATGTTAATTTCAAAGTACTGGTTTTCATTGCAAGTGATGAACCAACGCTTGAACATTTGCTCAGGTTGTTTTTCCAGTGCATCTGTATTTGCTCCAACCTTTCAATTTTCTTGTTTATGTTCTTGACTGAAACATCACTTAGTTAAACAAATTTGTGTTTTTGGAGATAATTTTATGAAATTCATTGAGAAAATAATAATTTTGAAGCTTGGGTACTTTTTAACTTTTGAAGTATGCTGAACATGATAGGTTTGTTTAAATGAAAATCATAGATGTAAAACAAAGCATCGAGTCACAACTTTTTTTTTTCTCACATTGGAGATTTAGGTGGACCTATGCAGATCCATCTTGGGCTCGCATTGCAGCACTTGTTCCGGTTGTAGTATCTTGTGCAGAGGCAGGTGATCAAGTTGCAAATCAGATCCTGGTTGATTCAGTCCAGGAGTTGGCTTCTAGTGTGAAAGCTGTTGTTCAGAGACTTGGCTTGTGTGGTGAAGGTCTGGCATATTAAATGAAAATTAAAAAAAAAAAAAAAAAAAATGGAATTTCTATTTTCTTTGGGTTATAATATCATAAAATATTGAGGTTTATACTTGACTTCATAATGTGTAATGAAAATAATGCTATGTAGTTATTACTACATTTAAAATGAAATAGCATTATGAAACTTAAAATTCTTCATGCATAATATATATAACCCTTTGAGTTTATCATACTTAGTTGAAGACATAGCCTAGTTGAGCAGTTAAATGGATCTTAACCATGTAAAGTAGTAATGTACATTGAAACTTGTATGACGTGGAAGTTCCATTTACCAGGCAATATACTTTGTTAATTACATTTGACCTATGCACATTTTGATAGATAACTGCCTGATTGTAATGCACTATATCAATGGGTCCATAGACCAAACATATGCTGTCAGGCCAAATATTGTTCTCATTATGCTCATAACTTTAGGAGTACTATATATGTTCTATAAAGACTAATACAACTTGTGTATTTGTAAGTTATATAAAACCAGGGCGCCTTTCTCTTCGTAGCTATGCTGACTTTGCCTTAGATTTCACTGGTTAATTTGAATGTTTATGAAAAAATTACTGCAGATGGTAAAGATTCTTTCCCTCTTGTCATGGTTGGTGGTGTTCTTGAAGCGAATAAGAGGTGGGATATAGGGAAAGAAGTCATAAACTGTATTTCCAAGGACCACCCTGGGGTTCTTCCAATTAGGCCAAGGGTAAGTATATTTTACACATTTCCAACGACAGGTTATGTGATCAAACCACTATTTCTGTTTCCATTAAAGCCTTTGCTTACTTTTTGCAACATAGTGACCTAGATTGTTCTTGGGCTGGCTGCAAACATCAACTACATAAAAGAAAACTATAAGAATTTATACTGCCACCACAACTGAGTTTAGAGATGACTGTCATTATACCAACAAATCTGGGAAAATGTTGCATGGGTCAGGGGTGTTAGTTTGCATTTAGGAGTTGTTTTCATCCAACCCTTTATGGTGTTCGATATTCATGCAGCCTATCTAGTAATATGGATAAAATACACAAACTTCGGAACTTGCTCTGTATTTTCATATCATTTAGATATCAAGTAATATCACTACTAGTTTCTAGCTATATCAATTATCAGAGTTGGTGAACATGTAAAAAGTAAAAAAAAAAAAAAAAAAAGGGTAATTTAGAATTGTTATATATAATGCGTGGAGTGGTCCTGTATGTGTCAAACATTTGTTTCTTTATTTATTTTTCAGGTGTTCATGTGGCAGATATTTGTTTTGCAAAATTAACAATGAAGTGAATTAAAGGTACTAAGGATATGCACTCTTAAAGTGACTTTAGAGTTAACTGTACGAGTCATTACTGTGCCGATATAGGTTCGTTCTTATATATGTTCCTTCAAATGATTTGTGTAGACAGGAACATATAATGGTTAAAAGAAAGGATATAGAATGAGACTATTTCAATAACAGGAATATTTAAAAATTATAAACAATATACTTTAAATGAAGAATAAAATATTTTTTCCACCATGATGCTTAGTTAATAGAAGGCATACCCATATATATATATATATATATATACAGGAATGCTAAGGTAGGTACACCTGATGCAAGTTGCATCAGGTAACCTCCTTTAGAGCCAGTTGCAAATCATGTTTTGAAAAACTGACCTTTGGATTAGATACCCCTCTTATGTATGCCATGGTTGCCAAAAATCACAGTGATTCAATGGTCGGTTTTTTAACAATGTCATTGTGAAAAACTGTGATTTTTTTGTTCTTCAAAATGTCACCATTTTTTCACCTTATGTTTTTTAAAAAAAAAGCCGTCGGATCACTATGATTTTTGGCAGGCATGACATACATAAAAAGGAGTTTTTAATCCAACGATCAGTTTTTCAAAAAATGATCTACATCTGTTTCTAAAGGAGGTCACCTAGTGCAACTTGCATCAGGTGCACCTGACCTTAGCATTCCTCCGTGTGTGTGTGTGTATATATATATATATATATTTATGTATGTCTATGTATGTATGTATGTATGCTTCTGGTATTTATTGCAGTTTTCTGTCTTTGTTTTCTTGAATCCACATCAGGTTGAGCCTGCAGTGGGGGCAGCATTGCTGGCTTGGAATTTCTTTATGAAAGAATCCTACAAGGAGGTCTATAAGAGCTGACCTTTGATTGTTCTAAAAGGTTCATCAATTGTACAGTGGCACGAACAGTATGAAATGAAAAAAAAAAAGTTAAAAAAAAAAAAAAAAAAGGTCAAGTATTTTCTTCTATTTATGATGAGGAATTTATTTTTTATTCTAGTGTTGGTAGGTTGATTTTTTGAATCAAATTTTCCGTTGATTTGAGATATTGTATTATCTCCTTATGCAAAAGACCTTGCGTTTGAGAAGTTGTATACAAAATAATTGAAACTCTGATGAAATCACAAGTTTCCTTGTGTTGCATTGCCTGTTTTACTGTAGTTCTCAGCACTCGTGATTTTTCATTAAACTTGTTAGAGTTGTTTTTCTTATATATATATATATATATATATATATATATATATATATATTTTCAAGAAAAATTTTAACTGTAATGAGCACATATTTAATTATATAATTTTTAGGTAACATTCCGAGAATTTCATTAAGCTTCAATCTCAAAATGCAACAGGATTACGAGTCTTATTTTGCTGCTGAGGCCTTAAAACTAAGCAAGCTGCTCAAGCGTCACCATGAGCATCACGTTGGAAGAAAAAGCCATCCTATGGTTGAAAATGAAGGCAGCCCAAAACGCAACCTAATCAGTGCGGATATGGCATCAAACGGTGGTTTGGATGATTCACGTGAGTTAAAGGGCGCAATAAATGCTGTGTATGGAAAGTACTTTCAACAATAAAAATCTAAAAAACACGAATCAGCTTAATAAAAAATTAAAAAAGAAAGAAAAATAGTAAACCCGCAGTGAAGTCATGCGTGTTTGGAACATAATAAACCATGTAAACTCGCAAAGCTCCCTTGCGTGTTTGGAAAAGTTACGTACTAAACAAATCCGCATGACTCCCTCAAACTCGCATCCCTCCCTGCGGCATTTAATTTTTTTTTTCCCCAAATATTCGAAGTCGTATTATTACCTTCTTCCCTGTTTCCACTCACTCAAATTTTTTATTTTTTTTTTCAAAATTGAATCCATCTTTATAAAAAATGATACTTTTTTTCCCCAAAATTGAATCCATCCTCCTTAAATCTACCATTTATAAATTTCCAATTATTGATTTCACTAACCAATTTTTATTTCACATTTCCTTCTACTTAATGCAATGGCTCAACCACCTCACTCTACCATTTAACTATCTTTTTCTCTTCTCCCTGCCATCTACTCAGTCCTGTTCTCACTCATCTTATTAGAGAATCCATCTGATTACAGAACCCAGAACCCCTCTGTAATTTTTTAGTTGGAGAGCGAAATAGGCATAATCAAGGTTTCAACATTTGTGTTTCTTGGACATTTTTTTTTTTCATTTATCAAAATTGATTTTCGTATAACATAGGCAAGCTTAGGTCGCTAAAGATTTGATCATTGTTTAGTAATTTTTTTCTTAATAAAGTTATTTAGTTTTATACAAATAATAGAATTTAACATAAGTTTTCAAATTAATTATAAATTGGGCATTTTACCTCAATATTGTTGAGATTTCAATCAATTAAGGAAATGAAGCTCACATTTAAATATTTACGGAAATATATTTCTCTAACGAAAATGCTCTTTAAGAACACATAATCACCATTTTGAAAAGGAATTCCCAAATTTTTTAATGATCACCAATCCCCAATTTTTATACAATTATCAATTTTGTTCATAATCACCAATTTATGAATAGTCAAATCACATTTAATAAGTAATGAAAACAAATCAGAAAATATCAATAATAATAATAATAGTAATAACAATTCAGTTTGTTTAAAATTAGATTTTTTTTTTTTTTTGTTAAATGGTGATTCAATACAAATTTGGTAATCTAATGAAGAATGGTGATAACACATATTTTTGGTGATTATATGTAAAATTTGGAAATTGATTATGTGCTTTTTTGGGTATTATGTGTAATTTTGGTGATTATACAACAATTTGATGATTATATGTATTTTTGATCATATACATATCCTGCGTGCATTTAATGTTTGATGGGATAGTGGGGGACATGATTTGATGTGAAAAAGTTTTGAAATGACCTGTACAAACGAAAATAGGTGATTGGTGATTGTTAACAAAAATGGCGATTATTAGAAAATATGGTAATCGGTGATTTTGTGTAAATTTGGTGATTTTGTGAGCTTCATTTCTGTAATTGATTGAAAGCTCGGCAATATTGAGGTAAAATGCCCTTATAAATTGGTTTATTTAACAATTAGATAATATTTACCAATCAAATATGGCTTGATTGGGTTTTCAATATGTCCAAACAAGCCTTTCAAGACTCAATCATATTGGATTGTCACTACTTGATTTTAAATAAATCAATAAACGAATAAATATTATAATTATAAGCATCATTATTTTTACAATGAGATTTTTTAAATTATAACCGTTGGATCAATGTGATATTTTGTATGTGTGACTTGCTTAAGAAGGGTAGCTAATCCAACGATTGGTTTCTCAAAATATTCGACCCACATTAGTATTTGTGAATGTGTGGTAGAAATAAGGGTAAAAAGAGTGGTAAGGAAAACCTGTCCCCATATCTATCTATATCTATATCTATACTATATATAAAAGTGTGAGTGTGGGAAAATCTTTTGATTGACCAAAATATCTTTATATAATTGTAAAAGTATATAGATAGACATTGTCTCTTAAAATTACACCTATCACAATTTTTTTTTCGATAATTAAATATATTAAAACAAAAGGGCTGTTACAAACGAAGAATGTCAGTAGGAAACCCCCAACTAACAACATAAGATCTATTACGAGGGTTATCCTTAATGCTATTAAAAGAAGAGACTCTAAAGCAAACATCATTAACAATACAAGTTATAACACCATTTATACCGGTAAACACATTGTCATGAATTCTAGAGTTCCTTTCTCTCCAAATGTGATAAATCACTACAGCCCAAGCCAACTTTTTCACAGAAGTACAAAAAGAGTTCCCCTTAAGGGATTGACACACCCACAAAAATTCATTTATCCATAAGGAGTCTTCTAATGCCACATAGTAATAACACCCCTTTCTAAACAGCAGCAGTAAAAAGACATTCAGAAAAGAGGTGATTTATGGATTCCACATGCTGAGTACAAAAAACAGAGGTGTTAGGAGAAGTAATACCCCAGGCAATGAGACGATCTTGAGTGCCAAGCCTATTCCAAATGGTAAGCCAGAGAATAAAAGCATGTTTCGGAATAGTTTTTGGATGCCAAACACAATTATGCCACATAATGGTTGAATGATGAGTTCTAATCATATCCCAAGCAAAAGAGGTAGAGAATAATCCTGACGGAGAAGGTTTCCGAATAATAGAGTCTTCCTTTGATGAGGGTCTGGGGGATTAACATCTGAGATGCTACTATTGTGAAAACCCAAGTTTTTCAAACATTATTTTAATGCTTTTTGCAAAAAAAAAAAAAAAAAAAACTTTGATTTATTTACAAACTTGCCATTAGGCATTTTTAAGACAAACCCCTTTCCCCTTTTCTTCATTCTCGGCAGACAAGGAGAGGGAGCCGAGAGAGAGAGCTAAGGTCGGGAGAGAGAAGAAGGTGGAGCGGTTCACGTGGAGTTTGACGCCGCCGATTCGTCGGATCGAGGTAGGCATGAATATTCCTTTAGTTTCTTTCTTCTTCTTCCCCGCCCATTTTCGTTTTCCTTGAAGCCCATTTGTGGGTTTATATATGAAGCTTGTAAATATGAGGAATGGTTGGTTGGGAATGTTAGATCGGGTTACCTTGAGTATGGTTTGAAGGTTTTGGTTGAGAAAATGTGGGTATTTTGAGTATATGTGATGTTTTGGGTTTATATGGGTTTTATGCCTAAAACTTTGTCGTTTCTCAAATCGTACCGTTGAATCTTCGTTGTTTTTGTGGATTTTGGTAGAAATGAGCTCATTTGTTATAGACCTATGTTATTGTGTTTGGATTTTGAGTAAAATGTGGGAATGAAGAGTTTTTGCAGAATGAGCGTTTTGCTGCTAGCGATTCTGCGAATTTCGCGATCTCTATCGATAGATGTGGTACATCTATCGATAGAAGATGCTCACTGACCTCACGATTTTTTTAGACTTCGAAAAGTTCTATCGATAGCAAGGATTTGTCTATCGATAAACCTCTCTATCGATAGATTGCCTATCGATAGGTGGATCTCTTTCTGTAGAGTGCTATCGATAGGGTCATTCCTTCTTTTCTTTTTCTCTCCTATTTCGTATGATTCTTTGTAAGAGATGTGAATATATTTCTTATTTTTTCCTTTCAGATATGGGAAACCCATGGGAAGATCATTATGCATCGTAGCTTGCATTTACTTGTAAGAGTCGGTTGGAGACTTAACTTTTGAGGTAGGGATACACATATTCTTACTAATACTGATGATAGGTTTGTTTTGAAACTGAACTGTGTTAATAAACCTGAAAACCATTTATAAACCTTGATGCATAATTCATCTTTTCTTTATATGAAATGTTATGTGGTTAGGATGTGCAAGTATGCCATGCTATTGTGATATGTTGACATAATGCCATGATTTACCTATTTTATGTTATGTGGACTATACATGTGGATATGTTTGAGACAGAGTCAGAGAATACTCCTCTGTCAGTTGTTATTATGATGATATGGATAGAGTCAGAGAATACTCCTCTATCGGATATGGGTCATGACGTTTTGGATAGAGTCAGAAAATACTCCTCTATCGGTTGTTGTTATGATGAATGGGAAATAGTCAGAGAATACTCATCTTTCATATGGAACATATTATAGATGAATCATGTGCATAAATGATATTTGTATTTGTGGAACTCTGATATATTACCTGTGGATATTTGTATGATTCTTGAACCGCATATACATGTTGATTGTGAAACTTGAACTAATCGATTTATGCATCAATGTTATCATTGTTAGCTAAAAATAGTATTTCTACTGAGCTAGTGGAAGCTCACCCCTGCTTTTATGCAGCAGATTCCCAAGATAGCGTAGCTGGTTCGTCGAGACTGAGTTATTTTCCTTTGGTGCTAGGACTGGCTGTATTCTGGGCACTGGTACAGAGGAATAGGTAGATATGTTTGTAGACTGATACACTTGGACTATTAGTTATATAATATTCTACCTGTGTGCCAGGGATGTTGGCACATTATTATATACTATGGATATATTTTACTTTATGCATTTGACGTTTGGGGACATTGCATGTTGAGCACATTTACATTTCATATTTATTATATAATTTCTTCGCTATATTCTGTGTGGAAATATGAATGAGCTTATCAGGTTGTATCCCTAATTGACACGTGTTGACCTACCCGGGAGGGTCCTCAGTAGCGTCTGTTTGGGGCGTTACAACTATTCAACTCAATAAGATTAGCAGAAGTGGGAAGGGGACAGCTCCAATCATCTCCACAAACAATAGAAGAAACTTTAGCAGTTGTTGCGAGACCGCTATCATAGATAATACAGTTCCCCATCCTAGGGACAATAAGGCCACCAGGAAGACAATTATCATGCCATAAAAAAGTTGACTCACCATTGCCAATAATATGCTTTTATAAAGGGTCTGAAAATATCACGAAGTTAAAGCAACATCCTCTAGCTCCAGTAGCAGTCTTGGGGAATTTTAAGGGACCAAAAACTCCTCCATCGAACTTGGTAAGCATGAATCCAAGCAACCCAAATAGAACCAGATTTGCAAAATAAGATCCAAATAAGCTTCAAGATAGAAGCCATATTCCAATCAACAATTCTGCGAAGACCCAACCCTCCTTCAGCTTTAGGAACACATCTTTCTAAAAAATTTGAATTAAAATTATTTATGAATATTAATTTATTTTCAAGTCCAACTCTATTTTTCAATCATAATTTCACTTTGTTTCAACAATAAAATTATGTTATTATGAAATTCTACTAAATAGAGTAAAATTATTAATTAAATTAAATTTCTTTCAGATTTTAGTTCATTTCTAGATAAAAAATGATTTTTTTTTTTAAATCAATTACTATAAAATACCAAATAAATTACTTTTTATTCCTATACAAAAATAAAAATAGTATTGCTAATATTTTTAGTAATTTTTTTTTGTAAAAAATTATAATACAAATATTTATAGTTTATCAAGTTTGCATATATTGATTTAATATAATTTGTATACAATCGATATTTTTTTAACTTTTTTATTCAATTTTTTTTTTTTTATAAACTTAAGTATTTCATCTTAATTATATTGTTCATATTATATTTGATTTTTTCTGCAAAAATTTACGGAGTGTATATATATATATATATATATATATATATATATATATATATATA
>JAESVK010001057.1:58763-84775 GCA_017140935.1 Hamamelis virginiana
GACTGTATACTTTCTGTAGAGCCAATGGGATTCTGTTTTGTATGGAAATGTTTATGAAATATAAAAGCCCACACTTGTTTATAAATGATTTATTCATGATGAATATGATTATTTCTAATTTAATCCTTGCATCGGTATTATTGTTGTTAATTTGAGGATAATATTTCTACTGAGCTAGTGTAAGCTCATTCCTGCTTTTATGCAGCAGACTTTCAGGAGGATGACCATAGCTTGCATGGTGGAGTTTAGTGCATTTGGTTTTGATGCAACAGTTTTTGATGTATTCCGGCATTTTGTCCAGGGCAGGGACATAGTTTTGAATTTGTAAACATTATATGTATATTATGGTTTGTACCCATATGTCAGGGGTGTTGGCATTGTGATGTTTTATGTATATATTCAGGATTGTAAAGTTTGTATATGTATGGTACAAATTGGGACATATGTATGTACATTTCATTTCATGGTTTAAAATAAATGTTTTATTATCTCCTGTGTATGGAAATATAAATGAGCTTATCAGGTTGTAGCTTCAATTTGACACGTGGCAACCTATCATTGATGGTTGGTAGCTAACGTCTGGTTGGGGCGTTACACCTTTTTGAAAGATTTAGCACATGTCATATGTGTCCATAATTCTTATTTCCTATAGTTCTTACACCCATTCACTTAAAAGAAAGAAAAAGAAAAAAATTTCTAGTATACTCTAAGCCCTCCTCGCTCTGCGGGCTTAGGCCTCATCTTCACTCATCTTCTTTCTCTTAGCCATCTTAGCTCACGATGCATCTGATGGAAGATATGAACCTGTTGATTGAGTTACAACCGGAGAATCATAAACGAGGCTTCGAGCCTTATCCTTCATAACCTACACTTTTGAACCCAAGTCTTGCGTAAACCAAGCCCGATACCTTTCATCAAGCCTAAAAAACCCATTGCATTCCCCACCTGAATCATTGACAATCCTGAAGCCCATTTCTTCATAGCCCAAGATACCAAAGAAGGAGTAGCCACCTCTACCCCATGAACATGCCCCTTGATGGGGAGGTTTGTTTGAGCATGGCCCATTTGGCGAAGTACGCGGGAAGCCCAGTAGAACGATGTATGCTTCAACCTATAAGTTTTACCTTATAACACCTAGAAGTGTGTAGCACGTATTCGTCTCCGCAATCCCAAATAGCCATATGCCACTGAATATCTCTCCAAGATAGAGAAGCAAAGAAGATGACCATGTCATGAATCGAGCGGCGCTCAAGAGACATAAGCTTTCGCGAATAGTAGTTGTAGGGCAAGTGTTTAGGCCCATCAAGGGGAGTAATCAACTTCATCAAGCTCGTTTAGAGTTTCAGTTAACACCAAAGGGATGAGATTGTGTGATTTTGACAGTGGAAGAATGAGCTCACATGTCTCAATGGGTATGAAAGATGTCCTATTTGAAACAAGGAAACAACCAAATATGCACAAGGCAAGTGCCTACTGGGTAGGCCTTGAAGAGCCAGTGACTTCCCCTCTTCCCTCAAGAAATACGAAGCCAGTTTGAGAAAATCAATGGAGTTTTCATAAATGAATATGGAAGCTTCCCTAGGTGAAAGTTCTAAGAGAGAAGAGAAAGTTTGGAAGTAACCTCGACGAATAATAGGGACGGCCAACCGTCCCCTAGGGATGGCCAACCGTCCATATGGGGATGGTCACCCGAGCCCAAATCCCAATTTTGCCTAATTTTGACTGATTTCAACATTTTTTACGCCTGGTTTGACCTTTTGCCCCATTTTCGTCAGTTTTAACCTATTTTCGGGTTAGAATTGAACCAAAAGGCAATCGAAACATATTTACATTCTCATTAGGACGTAGTTACATGTTGTTTAAGGTTCTTAGTGTATACATTTGAGAGAAATTACATAGAAAATCCTAAACGGGCCTCCTTTGAGCCCAATAGCTATAAAATCATCTCCGCCGGGATGATTTCCTCATTCCTCGCGAACCCGAAGCTTCGTGGTCCCTTCTTGATCCTTGGTGCTCCTGTGAGGATTGGCTCGAAGGCTGCAAACCCAAAGTAGGGTTAGGATTGGTGAAAAATGAGACTATTGAGATCGAAAGGTAGAATGAAAGTTGCATGTGTTGCCCTGCTTGCATTGTGAGTATCCAAGCTCATCCTTTGTAGTTCCCTAGTCAATTCCGCGGTGTACTCCAAGCATTCATCAGCGAATGATACAGGCACCTGTAGATGGCAGAAGATTGGAAGATTAGGTAAGATAGAGCAAAATATGACAAAGGTCAGAGTTGCGAAGATTACCGAGGAATAATAATGATCTACACGAGGATACTCATTATACGGCATGCGAGAAATTGGCCTTTGAACGAAGTCACCATCCTCGATGACTTGCACCTGCCAGGGAAGACTTGGCAGAGAAGGGATAGAAGATGAAGGCTCATCATCGCCTTGAGTCGTGGCAACTGTGGTGTGAGAAGCATGCCCATGGGATCGATGACCCTGCAGAAGAAAGAAATATGAGAAACACTTTGCTAGGAAATGAATAAAGCAGTCAGAAAGAGCTCAGTACCTCAATAGGGAGGAATCCAGATACCAAAGGACGCATCAGATATTGTTGGCAGAACGCACAGTAATCCTCGTGCTGATGGTAAAAAGCGTCTGCAATCACACTAGACATAGCATCGGCTAGGGCGTGACCTGTCAGGATGTTGGCATGCCTCATAGATACAGAAGGTGCATGAGGCACACGAGTAGTTGAGAATGATCCACAGACCTGAGCACGTACCCTCTCCCCGAGATACCAATATCTGCCAGAAGGCCCATCAAATAGGATCCTCTTGTGAGACATCTCGACCACAGGATGAAGCCGAACTCGCATGGTATCCTTCCAATGGCGCCAAAGGTTCTAATTCACCTGAAGACATGATATATTAGAGAAAGGATTGAGCATTATGGGAAAGTAGCAGAGACAAAGATGATTACCATATTGGGATGCATCCTAGCAAGGATAGAGCGACTATAAGCATAATCATGCCTGTTGGTACCCGTGCTCTCTCTCCTACTCGGAGCAAATCAGGCGAGAACTGGCCAAGATAGGTCGCCAGCGGTAAGTGTAGGACGATTCAAGCTGAGGTACTCATAAGCCCATATCTGTGGAAAAAGATGTGATGTCAAAAGTAAGTAAAAAAAAGTTTGAGATGTCATAAGTAAGTGTGCATACCTCCCAAACGAACCCCATGCCTCCAAAGTCTTGACAGACTCCCCGATACTGATTACTCATGGTCCTGTACATCATGGCCAAGGCAGCGCCACCCCAATCATAGTGGAAGATAGTATCAATGTTCTCTAAGCACGCGAGAAAGCCTAGAGGGGCTAAATCAGCAGTGCCTGCAAAGAAAATACAGGATAGTACGTATATGAGAAAAGTTTGTACAATGCAGTTAGAGTCGTATCCCTCTTCATCCTCAGACACGTCACTATAGATAGTGTAGAGAGTGTTCCTCCGAACTGATCTCTTGATAATGTCGAGGTCAGCAGCCCCAAGATAAGTATCCAAATAAGCAGGATCGTGGCCTGCATCTTCATAGAAGTCTAGAGGACGTCCCCCAATCAAAATCCCCATGATCATAGTAAAGTCGAGTGGGTCATAGTCATCTCCCCAAACTCAAAATAAAAAGTGTTGGTGGTATCCCACCATAGCTCAGACAAGGCTATGAGAGCCTGTCTATCCATTTGGTCATGCCAAAGTGAATTGATAAAGTCCCCAAAGCCTATTCTCCTTATGGTTGCTTTGGCTTGGGGTTGAAATGTATCCATTTTTAGCCACCAAGTGATAATTCCTTGCAAAGAGGACCGGGTCCTAATGTCGAAGTTCGGCTGCAAAAATGTAGATCATGAAAGAATATCGATGAACAACAGAGGATTCGCAGCGGAAGACAAAAAAAGCATTTAAAATTTTTGAATCTGTTCATCCAAATCCTTTTAGGATACTAACAAGCATGGAACCATATATGTAAATAAACAAGAACAATATTTAACAACTTAAATAAATCTTACTTGAATATGTTTTGCGATGTAGCTTCCCTTCAAATTTCAAAACTATAAAACCTCCAATGGTATCCACACGAATGTAAAACTTCTTGAACCTCCTAGTCCTCCACAACACTTTGAGAGAAGCTAGCTTGGAGAGGGAGAGAAGAGTGGGACGGCTAGAGATAGAAAAACCTAAGGGAAAAGTGATGCACACTAATTTAGGGTTTCCTCTCTTCTTATTTATAAGCACTCTCATCCTTTTGGAGTGTTTGGTTACTAGTGCTAGCATGACCAACCATCCTTGTATAGAGTAACCCTATTCTTGGTTATGTTAGACTTTTAATTAATTAACCATTAATAATTAAAGTCAAACATATTTGAAATGATCTCTTGATAATGTCATTTCATAGATTTGATTGAGAAAATGAGCTAAGTCTCAATTCATGGAAATTTTGGATATGTACACATTTGAAATGGTTTTGAAAACTTGACATGATATGAGAAAAATCATTTTGAAAACATTTGAAAAGGCATGACATGATGAATTGCCTTGAAATTTGAAAATTGCTCCCTTTTGGGCATTTTATCAAACACTTAGTGTGCATATGTATGAAATGAGTTTTGAAAACTTGTCATGATGCTTTGAAAGTATCCAAATGATGTTTGGAACATATTTGAGTCATGACATGAGGAAATTGAGTTGAAAAATCAAACTTTAGTTCTCTTGGGAATTTTATCAAACACTTAGTGGGTGTTAAGTTTTCATTCCCACCTAAAAGCCTAAGCTTATAGGTGGAGGGCCCAATACAGGTATATGAAGCTATAGCAAGCCTTTCATTTAGGCGATGTGGGACAGAGTGGATTTCATTCTTCTACACTTCCCCTCACGTGCAGGCTCGTTTAGGCCTTGTCACGTGGATAACCAATGCTCTGATACCATGTTAAGTTTCCATTCCCACCTAAAAGCCTAAGCTTATAGGTGGAGGGCCCAATACAGGTATATGAAGCTATAGCAAGCCTTTCAATTAGGCGATGTGGGACAGAGTGGATTTCATTCTTCTACAGTGGGCAACATTTCAAGCTTGTGAAGCTATTGAAATAGGGCACTCAAACTTTGCCAAATACAAATCTCATGAAGATGAGTCATCAAACAACATCCAAAGATCAATATTGAAGCACCAAGACATTGAGGATTCAAAGAAAATGCATGGAAAATAAGCTTACCTCTTTTGTAGTATGGATATAAGAAAGATGAGATTGGGGCTCTAAGAGCAAGCTTGTGTTATTGGGATCATGTCATGGCACCTTATACTTCTTCATCTCCACATATGTAGGGATATCAATGGGGCGGGTTTATCCGGGTACCCGCCCCTATTGGAAAGGGTTTGGGGTCATCCTAATAGGGTTAGGGGCGGGTTTGGGATATTTTTTGAAAACCCTATAGGGTTTGGGACGGGTTTGGGATGAGGGCTTAAAAACCCGCCCCGCCTCGATTATATATGTTTATGTATTTTTATTATATTTATTTTATAGGTATTATACAATTAAGTTTCTCCTTAATAAAATGAAATTTCAATCATGCCCCTTAAGGGGTTTAATTTATTTTACTCTTAGAAGTAACAATTATCTTTATTGTTCATCGATGTATTTTGTAATTTATTTAGGTATTGAGAAAATTGAGAAAAGTAGAAAGAAAATAGTAAATGGGACAGGACAGTAATGGGATGGGGTCTTTTAATTGGGACAGGAATGGGATTTCAAATCATGACCCATCACGGGTTTGGGACGGGAATGGGATGGCGTTTTCTTAAATGGGACGGAGTTGGGAAATGGGTGACCCGTCCCAAACCCGCCCCGTTGACATCCCTACATATATGGATACTTTGAAAGTAGATATCTCCTATTAGCCATTGAAGATAGTTGATGGAGATAAATGGGTATTTAGGTTTGTATTTGGGTTTTGGATCCCAAACTTGAGATGTAAGGATGAAATCCTTAATTTTGATTCACAAATTGAAGTATGTAGCAACATTAGAAGTGTTTGGAGAATGATTTGGATGCAATCAAATCAAATTTGAGGGATTTTTGAAGAAAATTGGAAGTTTTAGAGAGAGAAAGTCTCAAAATAGGTGGGAGATGGAGTGAATAAGCAAATGGGAGGGCAAAGTACTTAGGGGAGAGTGAGTCTCGGGTGACCGTCCCCTAGAGGACGGTTGACCATCCATTAGGGACGGTTGGCCCTCCACTAGTGGATGGTCGCCCAATTTTGGGGCCATCTTTGACTTGTTTTGGGCTTTTGGGGCCCATCAAGCCCAAGTTGGCCCATTTTGGCATTTTGACATATTTTGACCAATTTTCTTTCAAATTTTGATTTGGGAAAGTTCATTTAATTGAGATTGAAGATTATTTGGTGCATGGATGAGAAATGAGGAAGGGTTTGTGCATGTAAAGATGAGATTGGAGTGAATATGAATGAAAAAGTTCACATAAAATGATGAGTTTTTGGTTAAAAATCATGAGATATAAATGATGTGTATGAGCAAAGTTTGTAATCATGGAATGGTTATAAATATAAGTGAAGTGATGAGATTGTAAGACCCATGAAGGGGATTGTGAGGGTAAGATAACCCATGGAAGGTTTTGAATGAGAAAGGCCCATCATGGAGGCCCAAATCAATAAGAGTTTGTGAAATGCATGAGATGTTGAGAAATATACATGGAATGTATATGAGAATGATGTTAAATAATACCGATGATGTTGTGGAATGCATATGTTGGTGATAGTATGAAGTTATCAAAGGAATGTTGGCAAGATAAGATCATTGGAAGTATGTGTGTGACTTCCAAGAGACTGCGGTCCTCTAAGATAAAATAATTGGAAATGTGTGTGTGATTTCCTCTAAGATAAGATAATTGGAAATGTGTGTGATTTCCTCTAAGATAAGATAATTAGAAGTATGTGTGTGACTTCCAAGAGACTGCGGTCCCCCTAAGATAAGATAATTGGAAATGTGTGTGTGATTTCCTCTAAGATAAGATAATTGGAAATATGTGTGTGATCGATTTCCTCTAAGATAAGATAATTGGAAATGTGTATGTGATTTCCAAGAGGACTGAGGTCCCCTAAGATAAGATTATTGGAAATGTGTGTGTGATTTCCAAGAAGACTGAGGTCCCCCAAGATAAGATTATTGGAAATGTGTGTGTGATTTCCAAGAGGACTGAGGTCCCCTAAGATAAGATAATCGGAAATGTGTGTATGACTTCCAAGAGGATTAAGGTCCCTCAAGATAAGATAATCGGAAGTTTGTGTGTGACTTCCAAGAGCACTGAGGTCCCCCAAGATAAGATTATTGAAAATGTGTGTGTAATTTCCAAGATGGCTGCAGTCTCCTATGATCATTGGAAGTGTGTGTGACTTCCAAGAATGATGATTTGATCAATGTTTGTGAATAGTTGGTTTGATTATCCCTCTTTTGTTGTGGCAAAAATGAGATGTTATTGTTTCGTTTATATTCACTGGCGAAGCCATGAACATCAACGAGGGGCTTCTGTAGACATCCATTTTTTACCATGAGTAAAGTCATGAATGGTTGCCTATGATTTGAGTTAAAATAGGGTGTTGAAACCCTAAGTCGCTCATAGTACTCATTTGTGTAATTAGTTAAAGGTCATTATCGCATGTAGGTTTTTAGGTCAGATTGATTCGATTCTTTTTGCATTTAGTTTTTAGTGAGTCTAAGAATGTCCCTGATAAATTTCATGGCATTCCGAGCCAGGCTTGATAGGAAATAAGGTCTTTTGTTACTTGAAAGGCAGCATTGCCCTTTGGATCACAAAAGCTCTGAATGACTGTCGATCTTGTCCCTAATGGTCTCGAGGCTTTGGCATGGATATTTAGGGTGTGTTTGGTAGCTACATTGATCAGTGGCAAGGTCCACTGAGCCTTTGGGCTCATGTTTGGCTTTTAAGGCCCAAAGGGCCCTTTTTAAAGCTCAGATTAGGGTTTCAACCGAGGATGACCAAGATTCGATCTTTTTATCAAATCAAAGCCTTCAAAGGCATTAAAAAACTTTCTGAAATTTTTCTTAAAACTTGTTTTGAGAAGTGGAAACAATCTCGAGAGTAATTGGTTAGTAGATTTCAAAACCCTAATTGGGCTTAACAGACCCAAAACAGCTAATCGGCCGAATTTCTCCTAAAAAATTTAACTGAGGTCAATGCATTTTCACTTCAAACACTTCTCAAAACTTGTAGAATCGAATCACGGTCATTTTGGTTCTTGAATCATCGAATTTGGACTTGAAAAGGGCCCGAAAAGCCGAAAAAAGCCGAAACCGGGTCGAGATGGGCCAAATTGGGCAAAATTGAACCTGAGGCTCGTTGACCAACCCCCTAGGGACGGACAACCGTCCTAGGGTGGACGGTCACCCGAGCTTTGTCTCCTATTCCGCCAATTTTTCAGCTTTTGAGAGTTTTTGGCACTTGAGACTCTTCCAAACTCTATCTGGATAAGCTTGGGGGGTTGTGCACAACCTTTGAGGCTTTGGAAGACTCATTTAAGACCCTTGGATCACTCCCTAGGGTTTTAATGAGAGCCATTGATCAAATTGAAGCCTCTCCTATATACCACTTATAAACCAGTTTAGGGAGGATGAACTTTAAGAGACGAGAACTAGAAACACTCTAAGAACCCTAACCACTACAACCTACGAATTTGGAGGCCATTAGAGCTTGAAGAAGAAATCTTGGAGCTTGAAGAAAAAGGCAAAGAGGTAAGGGTTCATACCCCATTGTGCTTAAAGTTTGGTTTTGAGTAACATAGTTAAGAATTGGCTCATTTAGGATAGTTTAATTTTCTGCAGAATGTATTGGTTAGTTTTATCTAACTTTATGCATATTGTAGGATAGAAATGCATGTCTAGAAGTAATATTTTAATGTCTACGAGTAGTATTAATTGAGTCTTGCATATAGGAGTTTAGTTTTGCATGATTAGTTTTCTGCTTTGAGTCATGTTATAAGTTTAGGATGTTTGAATGTTCTTGCATGATGAATATGGCTTTCTTCTTAGTTTTAAAGTATGATGATTTCTATATGAATGTGGTGAGCATGTTTAGGATTTATTTCGTGTTTAGAATTGCATATTAAAAGTTGTTTTGAATGTATATTATTTTCTGTTTTATAGATGAATGCATGATTAGGTAAAGTTTGAGTCTTTTTGGTATGATAGGATGAGTATGTGTCTTGAGTATTGTTTTTAGGATAGTTTCGTGCTTGCTTATATCATTCCTCTTGATCATGCTTTTTATCATTAATGCTTTGAGTGTTATATGACTTGTGTTCGAGGGAGCATGCTATGGTAAGTTCCTTCCCTTGTGCTAATTAGAAAAAGTGTGATTTAGTTTAATGGTGTATTGTGTTTTACATTATTTATCATGATAGGTTGCATTATAGTGCATTTTTACCATTTTTTATTCATTATTTTAGGATTTTAATCCATGTTTAAAACCACTTTTAATTCTGTCCAGGATTTAAAAGTGACTTTAAAATGGGTTAGAAGCTATTTTAGGGTCAAATCAACCTAGAAACATGTTTAGGTTCACTTAGTGAGATTAGATTGCATTTAGGACATCCTCATGCATTTTTGTTAATTGTTTATTGCATTTTTTCTGCATTTTCTAGAATTTCCAGCCAGTGTGCATTTAGTGTTTTAGGTATTTAGACTAATTTAAGACTAGTTAGAAACCCCAGGATTAGGGGGGTCATTTGACCCCACTTAGGATTCCCCTTTGTTGTAGGAACTACATCAAATTAGGGATTCTAATTTGTTTAGGAGTCTATTTTCGAGAAGAGTTTCCTAATAAAATTGGAATTTGAGAAGTTGTTTCGGGATGAAATTCCCACTTTGGAGGTTGAAGTATTTTAAACAAAAACAAACTCTCAAAGATAGAGTCCTAGATAAGGCAGAATGCCTCTGATAGTGTAGTTCATTACAATAAGAGAATCATAGGTATTCGAACTATGACGGACTTTGATCTCTATCAGGACATTGGTAAAGTACGTAGGCAACCAATAGGGCGCAAGTCCACCCTTAGGATGATTGTGTGTCTCCTAAGGTCTTTAGGATTGTGTTTGTATTTTTCTTATTTAGTATATATTATTATTCATATTTTGTGGTTGATTAGATAATTAGGATAATTTGTGAAAAGATTTTGATAAAGCCCAAAAGTAATTAGGAGACCTTTAATTAGGGTGAGATAGGTGCCTACAGGATGCGTTCTGGAACCTTCCAATCTCATAACCTAGCCCCCGAATCCGATTTTGGTTCGAAGACTTGCCTGTCCTTAAAATATGGAGTCATTGTTTTACTGAAAATAAAACTCTTTTTTATGGTTTCCTTATTCCTTAAAAATAAGGTGGCGACTCCCAGTTTTTATTAAACTCTTTTCCTTTTCCAAAACCCAATCTAAGTGGACTCCTACAATAGAGAAGGATGATCTTGAGTGGATAATAGAGAAGGATAAATAGAAAAGGATAATGAGTTATCTACAATCCACAATGATAGTGAATCCAATTCCAAAAGCTAAAAAGAGAGCGAGGCGAAAGTGGCGGGTTCACAGACACCATTGAGGGTTCTTTGTGAGCCATTGAAGAGGTTCTTTGTGATCCATTGTATAAGTTCTTTGTGAGCTTAGGTGAGGGTCTTCCACCTGGGATAAAGAAGACTGTGTAAAGGTTTCTCCACTTTGAAGGAGTAATTCTTAGTGGATTGAGGAATCCTTGGGCTGAGTGCTTAAGGCGTGGATGTAGGCGAGCCGAACCTCGTTAAATCTCTGTGTTTGATCTCTATATCCTTTACTCTCATTTCAATTACTTGTTTATATATTTGCTTTCATTGCTTAGTAATTGAACATTAATTTTATTTGGTAATATTTGCTAAAGTTTGTCATAAACCCTATTCACCCCCCTCTATGGTTATATATTTGGGACAACATTGCTGCTCACAGCAAGCTTCAACCAGTCCATTTAAAACTCAAAATGAAATATTTTGCTGATTATATACTACATGCAGACTCAAATAAACTTGATTTATTTGCCAAACTTCAAAATAAACATGAAAACTCATTTATTTTTTACATTCCCAGCCCCAAAATACATGCTTAAAACAGGGACTTCATCAGCAAGGTTTTCAAGCTTGTAAAATTTGAAAATCAGCCCATGCATGTTTGAATCTACCCAAAATACATCACCACAGCCATGGATCCAACACATGCAAACCCAAAAACATATAAACCTCTGTTCAAAAATCTGTACTTTGTCATTTAAACTCACAATCATAAATTAAAATGCATTAATCCGGAATATATAATTCAAAAACCAAAATTGCAGATTTCAAACTCTAATATTTTGTAAAATCCACATGTAAGTCTCTTGCCACACTGGTTTTCCAAAACGTTTATTTTTAAACAAGAACTGACAATAAGTAAATCAGATTACAATTGATTTATCAAGAAAACTCCAAGCTAGAGTTCAAAATCGGGCTAGAGCAGCCATAGCTGCTGCTCACGACCCTCCAATACAGCAACTAGAAATTAAAAAAAAAAAACTATCTACACTAATAAATCACTACATGCAGATTCAAACCAAACTAGATGTGGATATCAACTCCAAAAATGAAGCATAAACACCAGGAAGATTTTACTTGCACAGTTCGAACTCATGTTCCAAAAACAGGGGGTTCATACTCAAGCTTTGAACCCACGGCTTCCAAGGTTTCTCTTGCATGCAACCTTTAATTTTATAAACCAAAATCAAAACTTAATTTAGATCTGATCCTTCAATAAGAAAACATTTTGAAAAACCTTTCCATAACAAGAAATGCTTCCCATCAGCCCAAGATATGTGTTGACTCAGACCCGAGACCCACAACCTTTTGCATGCAACTGCTTTCATCTCAACACAACCTCATAGCCATGAGTAAGGCTCCCAAGCTTAAAATTTTTACAAAAATTCCATACTAAAACATGGATCCAGACCCAAGACTCCTCAAAACCAAAAATGAAGTGAGAAGAAAAAGAGATAAGTTTAATGCATGCAATAACTTACCCTTGAAGTAGATTTGAGAAGTTTTATGGTTTTTCTGGCGAGATTTCCGGTAAAAACTCCGGTGACTGAGTTACTCCCTCTCGGCAAAGCTTTAAGCTCTCCTTCTTTCTCTCCCCCAGACTCGACTTAACATGAGGAAAAAAAATGAGAAAAGGGGTCGGCTGCTCATGACTCAAATAGAAAGGGTGGGGGACCAAAGTGAAATTTATAAAAATGTAATTTCTTGGATTTACAATACACCCTTATGCTTATATAAAATTTCAAAGTTACCCCCAAACCTTTTATAAAATTTTAAAATATGAAATCCTTAAATTTACAAAATACCCCAAAATTCATAGATAATCTCAAAAATAAGCTTTTAAAATTTTTGGGTTTTCACAATATTACCTCCCTATAGCCTTAAATAAAGTCCATAATCAATTCAAGAGCCTATTTATCTAATGAATGCTAAAGGCTCACTATGTTAATTATTATTTCAAGTCTATGGTTTAAATGTAATATATGAGACTCTTCACTACTCATGACTTTAAAGGATAAATTTTTTAAAAAGAGATAGTGGGAGCATCTACTATTACATTTATAAGACTAAAAATAATAATAACATATTTTATGTATGTGATGCATGTTATGTGTATGTGATGCATGTTTAATTTAATATGATGAGACCTTAAATCCCCTCAAAGATTAATATTAAGTTATTATGAAGGAATATTAAGAATATCCTATCATAGCCTTCCATCATTGTAGATTAATTAGAACTCCTTGTTTGGATATGCCGGCTGCAGATATGTAGGGGACTATTCACACATTTGGATTCTAATTAACCTATTTAAATATGAGATATTATGAGATGGCAATTTTTCCTTGGGTTTTTGTGGCCTAAGTGTTATGTAGTTATTCTGGGTTTTGATGCCCTTTGTTTATAAAATTCTTGCTTACCCAAAATATATATATATATACACCAAGAAACTATTATGTGAGGTTTATATTAGTTTAACCATACTTATAAGGAATGATGGGTATGACTTAATTAGCTTGAATAAGTCAAGAAACTATTATGTGAGATTTATTCAAACTAAAAGTAAAAATGATGATTGGGACTTGCTTGAGAAGCATTAGATGAAGAGTCATATACTCATTAGGGATTAATGGACCAAGAAACTATTATGTGAGGTACCATTAATTCACAATAGGACTCCAATCCCCTCTAGGAATTTATTAGATAAATTCCCAAATCCAATTCAGAGGGAGTATGGGATTTGATGAAATAGTGGGAGGTACCATTATACTTAAGACCCAGTAATAATGGTTATATATATGAATCAACTGATTTTCTATTTTAATTTGTAGATCACCAATGGCTCACCTTAATCCCTTAACCAGAATCCTTGATAATAACAGACTGACTAGACCTAATTTTATGGATTGGCTGAGGAATTTGAAAATAGTTCTCA
Source organism: Hamamelis virginiana (assembly GCA_017140935.1). Classification (NCBI taxonomy): domain Eukaryota; kingdom Viridiplantae; phylum Streptophyta; class Magnoliopsida; order Saxifragales; family Hamamelidaceae; genus Hamamelis; species Hamamelis virginiana. The sequence continues at coordinate 72,346 of JAESVK010001057.1, forward strand.
ATTCTGATAAGATTGCCTATGTGCTGAATGAACCCATGCCAGCATTTCTTCTTGATGGTGCATCTGAGGAAGAAATAGATACTTTTAGAAAGTGGCGGGAAGATGGGGCATCAATGACTAATGAGCTTCAGAAGCAGCATGACACGATGGATAGTGCTAAAGCAATTCTGATTCATCTACAAGAGTTGTATGGTGAATAGAATCGTTTGGCAAAGTATCAAGCTGCTAAAGATCTCTTTCGTACCAAGATGCAAGAGGGGACTTCTGTTAATGATCATGTGTTTAAGATGATCGATCATATTAAGCAGCTTGTGAATCTAAATATCATTTTAGATGCAGATTTCTCCACTAATATTGTATTGCAATCTCTTCCTGATTCCTTCGATAATGTAGTTATGAACTACCATATGAATAACTTGGAGAACTCTCCCTTTAATTTATTTAGATTGCTTATTACTGCTAAGGGAACCATGAAGAAAAGCAAAGGAACCGTCATGGCTATAGATGGAGATTCTACTTCTTTTAATTAAATCCAAGCCTAAGGGTAAGTGTAACAAGAAGAAGGGGAAGAATAACTATCTAAAAGCTAAGGGAGGGGTTCAAAATGGCAAATCTGACAATACCAATTCAAAAGGAAAGTGTTTCCACTGTGGCAAGACTGGGCATTGGAAGAGGAACTGCAAGGAGTACCAGGCTTCCATAAAGAATCAACCTTCAGAAGGTATGGCTGATGCTCTATTTATTGAAACTAACTTATCTGTTAGTTCTGCTTCTACTTGGGTTTTAGATTCCGGTGCAAGTTCACACATTTGTAACTCCATGCAGGATCTAAAGAGAAGCAGAAGGCTGAGTAAAGGAGAAGTTACCCTTCGAGTGGGAAATGGAGCAAGAGTTGCTGTATTAGCTATGGGGACTTGCTTCTTGGCATTACCATCCGGAGATATTTTAGAATTAGTTGATTGTTTATTTATGCCAAAGATTATCAGGAACATTATTTCTATTTCTGCATTATGTAGAACTGGTTATAGTATTGTTTTTGGGAAAAACATTTGTTCTATTTCTCTAAATAATGATTTAGTAGCTACTGGCATTTATTTAAACGGTCTTTATTTCTTAAATATTAATAGTAATGTTAATTACATAGAGCAAAATGATAAGAATGTTAGAAATCCTAAGAGACCTAGAGATGATGAAATTCCAACATATCTGTGGCATTTAAGACTAGGTTATATTAGTGAAGATAGAATTAACAAGTTGTTTAAGGATGGACAATTGGGTTCACTAGTATTCATACCCTATCCAACTTGTGAATCTTGTCTCATAGGTAAAATGACCAAGTCACCCTTTACTGGTCACAGTGAAAGGGCGGCAAATCTACTGGGTCTAATACATAGTGATGTATGTGGACCAATGAGCAAAGTAGCTAGAGGAGGTTTTTCCTATTTCATTACCTTTACTGATGATCATTCACGTAAAAGATATGTGTACTTAATAAAGTACAAATTTGAAGCTTTTGAAAAGTTCAAAGAATTCAGATATGAAGTAGAGATACAAACTGGCAAAAGTATTAAAGCTATTCGATCAGATCGAGGAGGAGAATACTTAACTACTGAATTTTTGGATCATCTCAAGCTGGCAGGCATTCTATCACAGTTAACTCCTCCTAGAACACCACGGTTAAATGGTGTATCTGATAGAGGAATCGAACTTTATTAGATATGGTTCAATCCATAATGAGTTGTACTGACTTACCTATCTCCTTTTGGGGATATGTCCTTAAAACTGCTGCATATTTATTAAATAGGGTTCCTACTAAGTTTGTTCCTAAAACACCATATGAGATATGGTATGGGAAGAAATCAAGCCTTAATCATCTTAAAGTTGGGGTTGTCCAGCATATGTTAAGAAACATAATGTGGATAAACTTGAATCAAGATCAGAAAAATATTTGTTTGTGGGTTATCCCAAAGAGTCATTAGGATATTACTTCTATCAACCTAATGAACAAAAAGTGTTTGTTAGTAAGTTTGCTATTTTTCTTGAAAAAAAGTTTATTCAAGAAGGAGGCAAATGTAGAAAGATAATACTCGAAGAGATTTCAGAAATTTCTGACGAATCACAAACATGTCCTGACTCACCACCTGTCCTTGTTGAGACAGACCCTATCCCTGTTGAGACAGTACCTGAAGATACACAACCTGTTCGTAGATCCACTAAGATATCGGAACCACCTCAAAGATATGGTTATCTTTGACTCACCACCTGACCCTGTTGAGACAGTACCTGAAGTACACAACCTATTCGTAGATCCACTAGGATATCGGCACCACCTCAAAGATATGGTTATCTTCATGAAGAGGATAAGGAATTGTTCCTAGGTGATAGTGAACACCCAGATGATCCTTATAACTATGAAGAGGCGATGTTAGACATCAATTCTAGAAGATGGCAAGAAGCCATGAAATCCGAAATGGATTCTATGTATTCCAACCAAGTCTAGACTTTGGTAGATCCACCACAAGGTATAGTACCTATTGGCTGCAAATGGATCTACAAAAGGAAGATAGGCTCGGATGGAAAGGTAGAGACCTACAAAGCAAGACTAGTGGCAAAAGGTTACAGACAAAGACAAGGTGTTGACTATGAAGAAACCTTTTCGCCAATAGCTATGTTAATTAGGTAAATCCTATTGTGATTAAGAGTTAATTAATGTGATTAATTAATTTATTAGTGGCTGCAATTTAGAGTTTAGGAAACTCTAATGATGATAAGGTAAGTTTCCTACTTCAAATAGGTTTCTATTTTGTGACACTCTCTTGATAGTTAAAGATGTGCAAATTAGAAACTCCTAAAAATTAGGAAATTTATCATATGATGACTCTAAATAGGTTTTAAATAATCCTATTAATATTTTGATTGATTTTTTATATTGGATATTAGATATCACCAAAATTTGAAAAACACTATCTCTCTTATAGAAAACGGTCACACTAGGGTTTGCTAACCCTAGTGTGTCACGGCCACATGGTGGCTTCCTTTTTGTTCTATATTCTCAATATATTGATTATTACATGGTTTTTCATAATTATAAATTATTTGAATAGTTTTTATAATTCAAAAAGGTGAAGAAAAAAATAATTGTGAAATTAGGGTTTTGGAAACCCTAATTGCCATTTTGGGGTTTTTAGTTTAAACAAGAGTTGTTTTAGCTTTTTAATTCGATTAAAATGCATGGGGGTCATCTACATTGATATATTGAAGTGTCCTAAGTGTTAGAACATGAAAATATATTGATAGGAATTGATTTATATATTTTTGAAAGTCAAAACAGGTTGCTGTTTTTTTTGGGCAGCAACTAGTACCAAGTTGTAAAATGTTTAAAAAATTGTTTTTAAGGGTTTTTACAACTAGCCACTTATCCACTTCACTAATATAAGGTCTTAAATAAATTTAGGAAGAGTTCCCATGATTTATTTCGAGTTTTAATAGCCGCACTAAACATTTTGTGATCACTACTCAAATCTGTCACGATTTGGAGTTACAGTCACTAAAGACTCTAAAGTGATATCAAACGTTGGAATTACTTAACGAGACCCCTGCCATTGGAAAGAACATTGAAAATCCTAGTGAACAAAAGTGTTCTCAAATTTAAAAGGATGTTTTAAATGAAGCAAATAATTATTACAAAACAGGGGCTGATTCTTGATGTTTTGAGAAAACACAAAAGTAAGGTGTTACTTGATTTTAATGTGATTAAAATTGGTATCTATTTTCATGGGATGATAAATAGAATAAAACATGTCTTAAATATATGCCATTACCATTTATTACTTGTTCCTTTATTGCTTTAATTTTTGCAATGAGATTGTTTAAATTAATTATGGAAGGTTATGGACATAAAAGACCAATTAAAATGAGATGTGATTAGTCGCATTCAATGTGATCTTTTATGGGTTGTAATTTAAGTTGTTAAATTATTGGTGATGTAATTTTAATTAAGACTTGCATGCCTTCACCCCTTCCTCTCAAATGTATTCCCCTATTCCTTTATACCCTTTCTTTGTTTATTATAAATGTATATTGAAGATCGATAAGGTACGTAGTTGTTAGTAGTATGCCCTAATAGCCAATCTCATTTGTGTAATTTGGGATATAAACTTGATTCATATATTATTGTTATTGATTAATAATATGGGCTTTTGATTATCATGTCTTATACTGATATTATGTTCATGGTAAGTCTTTAGAAAGAATGTCAATATAAGAACTCAAGAGTTGAGATAAGGAGACTTATATTGTTAAAGACTTCTTTCTTAAATATTCCTAGTCATAATATTATTTATTGGGCATTAATAATCCGAATAGACTAGTACAGGTTATGTTTGCTCAATATGGAGAATGACCAGTCTCAAGTCATTTGTGTAATGACACTAGGGCAAACCTGTGGGTGCATGTCTGAGAACAAGTATATTGAATGTGATCATTGATTGAGTTTGTTGAATGAAGTTTTACTTGCATGTCAAACAACAACTCAGAGTTACAATGATGCAAGTGATCCTTAGACCTAAGGCACCATAGATGTCCTGTGTTAGGGATATTAGGGTTTGATAGTACAATGTACGTATCCTAACCATGAAACTTGTATAAGTACTCATTTGCTCTAGTGGACCTATTATGGGGACATATGAGTGTACAATAAGGAATCTATCACTCTCAGTAAAGAGAGGGAATGCCTTGTATTATTTTAAGATATAATTCATAGAAGTCTTTGGCCAAAGCAATTGGGAATAAGAAAAGTGTTTCTTATGTATCCCAAGTTTGAATTGATATTTTAAGAATAACATACAATATGTTAAATTAGGGTTTTGACATGTTATCCATACCACACTAATTTAACTGAGGCATTGTTTGATGGAAGGATTGAATTGTATCTTAATTGTAACCGAATGGTTCACTGTGTTATGATAAACCTTCACACAACCTAGGGTGTGTCTTGACATATTGCTAGATGTCACTCAGGACTAGTAGAGGCCCAAAAAGAATTATTTCTTGAAAGGGAAAATTAGAAGAGTTCTAATTTTAGAACCTAAAATAAAAGTAGTTTTATTTAAAAGATAATTTATTATCCTAATTCCTACTACTAGGTTGTTGTGAACCTAAGAGGTCACACACATATAGGTGCAGGCTTCATTTAAAAGAGAAGAGAGAATAATATTATAATTAATAGTTAATTATAAGTGAAAAATAATAAGTGTTATTATTTTAAAGATTAATATGCAAATATTAATTAATTAGAATTTCAAGTTAGTTGAAATTTGAAATTTGAAATTTGAAATTGTTTCAAATTTGAAATGAGATAACAAGTCATCTAATAGGAGCTAGCACTCCATATGGATGACTTGGTCAAGGGGAGGGCCGGCCACTCACATTGGAGCTCATCACTTGTGATAAGTGATGAGCACTTAAGGGTTTAAAAACACCCCTAACCTAGCCGCCACTCTCAAGTAAGCTCGCTCTCATTTTTCTCTCAATCTCTTTGAAGCTTCTCCTAATGTGGATCAATCTTGGAGGCTCTCATCTCTTTGGGGCTGCACTTCTCTTTAATCCATCATAAGGCTATCAATGTAAGTGTTTACATTTATGAAAGTTTTGTTTATTAGCTTATACAATCAATCATGTGATCTTGGCACAATAGTTTCCATGAAAATTTTTAATTCCGCTTGATTTCATGGAATACTTTCAGTGGTATCAGAGCCATTCTTGATTTGGCATTGTATAAGCTATTTATATGATATATTATTCTTCTTTAAACTGAAGTGGCTAGGGTTTTAATCCTAAACCCTAACCCTAGGTACGGCCATGAAGATGGCTTCTCTAGGGTTTTGGTTTCTTCATCTCTATTCTATTTATTTCTTTTTGTTTTAATTAAGAGTTGATTACATTGTGAACCAGCCAACCTGATCGGGAGGCCTCTCGTTCACTTTGGGGGTGTTTCTTGAGTGGATTGTGGATTATTCATTATCTGTCTCGATTTATCCTTCTCTATTATCCACATTTATCCTTCTCTATTATCCACTCAATATTGGGCTTTTGAAAAAGGATAAGAGTTTGTAAAAAACTGGGAGTCGCCATCTTATTTTTAGGGAACAAGGAAACCACAAAAAAAAGAGTTTTATTTTCAATAAAACATTGACCCCACATTTTGGAAAAGCATGGTCTTTAAATCAAAGTTGGATTCGGGGGCTAGGTTATAAAGTGGGAAGGTTCCAAGGAACTCCTTGTAGGCACCCACCTCGCCCTAATTAAAGGTCTCCTAATTACTATTGGGCTTTATCAAAATCTTTTCAAAACAATTCTATTTATCTAATCAACCACAAAATATGAATAATAATATATAATAATAATAATATATAGTACAAAAAGTATACACAATCCTAAGGATCTTAGGAGACTAGAAGTCAACCTAAGATTGGACTTGCACCCTATTGACTGCCTACGTACCTTACCAATTGCTTGATAAGAATCAAAGTCCACGTAGTTCGATTACCCTAGGACTCTCCTATTGTAATGAACTATATCTTTGAAATCTTTGAAGGCATTCTAACTTATCTAAGACTCTATCTTCGAGAGTTGGTGTTTGTTTAAAATACTTTCAAAGTGAGAGTTTCATCCCAAAACAACTTCTTCAATCTTCAATTTCATTTAAGAAATTCTCTCGAAATAGACTCCTAAACAAGCTAAAATTCCTCTTTAGATGTAGTTTTTACAACAAAGGGGAGTCCTAAGTGAAGCCAAGTGGCTTCCCTAACCTAAGAGTCCCTAACTACACCTTAAGTTCATCTAAGCAATTCTAAATAACAACATAATGCATGCTGGAATTTATGGAAAATTAAAAAAAAAATGCAACCAAGAGTGTAATCAATGCATGAAAATGTCCTAAATGCAATCTAGGCTGGCTATGGGAACCTAGGCTTGTTTCTATGTTAATTTTGATCCTAAAATTGGGTTTTAATCCACTTTAAAGCTACTTTTAAACCTTGGACAGATTTAAATGTAATAAAAAAGTGTACTTAAAACCCTTAAAATAAATAAATAAAAGAAGTGTAAATGGCTTAATATGCAATCTAGTATGATATATCAAAATAATCATGCATCATGCTTGAAAACAATTAATTCTATCACAAGGGAAGGGACTTACCTTTGCTCGCTCCCTCGATCACAATTCATATAGCATTCCAATCAAGACACAATTAAAATAATGATATAAACAAACCTAATCACCAACTATTAATATGCAATCTTTAATTTTTATTCTAACATGGTAACAATATGCAAAGTGACTCAAAGAGATGGACTAATATGCTTTCCTAACTAAAAAATAATATGTATAATCCTAACTTCCTAGCACATATTCTAGACATGAAATAAATCCCAAATATCTAATCCTAACATGGCATGATCAAAGAAAAGTGGAAGAAAAGAGGGAGAAATATGCATACATATTATAAACTAATTCCTATCATGCATTAAGAAAAAGAAATAACTAATCCCTATTAACCTTTCATGCATACTAACAATGAACTAAATCCTATGCATACTAAAGAAATAAAAACCTATTCTAGCATGATCATAAAAGAAAAAAAGAAGAAGAAGAAGAAGAAGAAAATAAAATAAAAAAGCAAAACTTTGAACAAAACTCTACTAACCTCTTTACTTCCTTCTCTCTTGCTCCAAACCTTCTCCTCAAGCTCCAAGGACTCCAAGGACCTCAAGGACTTTAAAACTTAAGCTAGAGTGCTATGGGGGAAGCTTGTGCAATTGCTCAAGCCTCTACTCTCCAAGCTAGCTCTCTAAAGCTTATTTTGTGTGTTAAAACTGATTTCAAAGCCCTCTATTTATAGGGAGGGCTGAGTTTGATCAATGGTTGAGTTTAAATCTCTTAGGAATGATCCAAGGGCTCTAAACCAGTCTTCCAAGGTGTTTGAACTCATCCCAAAGTCCCCATGGCCGAACTGGACACATGGCAAGGCTTGGAAGAGTCCTGACAGGAAAAAAACACTGAAAATTAGAAAAATTGGCTAAAGTGATCGTTGACCATCCACTCTAGGACGGTTAGCCGTCCCTCATGGACAGTTGGCCATCCCTCATGGATGGTCGGCCATCCCTAGGTGGACAGTCATCGATCCTCCATGCTATTTTTGCCCTATGTGGGCCTATCTCAGCCCGTTTCGATCCGGTTTCGGCTTTTTTCGGCTTTTCGGACCCATTTTAAGTCCAAATTTGACGATTCAAGCGCTGAAACGATCGTGATTCGATTCTCCATGTTTTAAAAAGTGTTTGAAGTGAAAATGCATTGACCAAGGTCAAAGTTTTAGGGAAAAGTCGACCGATTAGCTGTTTAGGGCCTGCCGGGCCCAAATTACGGTTTTGAAATTTGCTAACCGATTGCTTTCGAAATCATTTCTTCTTTTTGAAATCATTTCTTCTTCTCGAAACAAGTTTTAAAATGTTTTAGGAAAGTTTTTTGAAGCCTTTGAAGGCTTTGGTTTGATAAAAATATCGAATCCCGGTCGCTTCCGGTCGAAACCCTAATCTGGGCTTAGAAGGGCCTTTTGAGCCTTAAAAGCCAATCATGAGCCAGAAGGCTCCACAAACTTTGCCACTGATCAACTTAGCTACCAAACACACTTTAAATATCTATGCCAAAGCCTCGAGACCATTCGAGACAAGATCGACAGTCATTCGGGGCTTTTGTGATTCAAAGGACAGTACTGCCATTCAAGTCACAAAAGACCTTAATTTCTATCAAGCCTGGCTCAGAATGCCATGAAATTTTGCAGGGATGTTCCTAGACTCTCTAAAAACCTAATGCAAAAAGAACCGACTCAATCTGACCTAAAAACCTACATGTGATAATGACCTCTATCTAACTACCCACAAGGGTAAAACTGGGAACTTAGGGTTTTGAGACCCTATTTCATCTCTGAACATAGGCAACCATTCATGACCATACTCCTGGTCAAAAAATGGATGTCTACATACATATTTGATTATAATTTTTTATATTTGATTTAACATTATAATATATGTGTTTAAGAAACAAAACAATCAAAAATAAATGAGGAGGCCGAAATCTACATAGATGGAATGTAGGCCATTTAAGTTTTTTCAAAAACTGGGTTTTCATGTTTTGTTAAAACTGAAAAAATAGGGGCTGGTTTTGGATGATCCATGACCATAGATGTTTAGTACATTGTATAAGCATCATGCATATTTAATTTCATGTTTTTTGGAGATGATTTGATGGCTCAAATAATTTAAGTTGAAAATAGTTGCTGCCTAGAATTTTCCAGCAACACTATTTTTCAAAAATAAATCTTGAAAAATATTTTCGAATGATTTTTATTGAGCCACCATGCTTCAATTTACTAATATATTGATTTTTAATCATGTTAGAATTGTTCTCTCATGAAAAATCAATCATATATGGTCAAACTAAGTTTTTTAGGATTGACTAGCCTATTATCATATGTGCTGGATTTTTTCAATATGTTGAAAATTGTAATCTTTTTAATACTTAGTGTTTTGAATTTATTAGCCCCATGTTACCACTGTATTAGGGACTTAATAAGGTTGTTATTAAAACCCTAAAGTGGTCATGAAAGCCTCTTTAAGGGCTGTTCATAAAAACCCAAAATTTGGTAACCCAGAAATTGTTTTAGGCAAAAGTTTAAAACTTGTTTCCTATATCAATTTTATCAAATATTATTTTTGATATCCCCATGGTTTTATTATTTTTATAATTGATGAAAATATGTTTTAAAGTATTTAAAACAGTAGGGGATGATTAAAAATTAATTTTGATGGTATATTCAAATTAAGGTTTCTATTTTGGTCTCTTGACTACAATAGTTTCCTATTTTGATTTTCAAAGTTGTTTGAATTTTAAATAAGATTAAAATGAAGTAGCCACTATATTAATGTGATTAAAACATTATAATATTCATTAGATGAATATTTTTAAGGTTTATTGATTAATATTAGTTGCCATATATACATAAATTTTGCTTATGCCTTTTATTATTACAATGTGATTGTTATCTAATGAGATTAATAAAGTGGGTTGATTATGGACTTAAGACCAATTAATTGGATGTGATTGGCTGCATGTGGATGTGATTTAAGGGCAGTAATTTATTTATTTAAATTATTTTATGGGTTGTAATTTTTATTGGGGTTTGCATACCTCTTTGGTGGTTGTAATTTAATTGGGGCTTGCATGTCTCTTCTATTTTCTTTTGTTCTCTATGAAAATCTCGTTCCCCTATTATGTATCCCCTTTCTTTTTATTTAATGTACTTATGAAGAATGAAGCATGAAGGAGTCTAGGACTATGGAGAGGTATAAGGGGAGCATGGAGGACTATGGAATTTATGAAGACTTCATAAATGCATGTTTAGGTTTTCAATTACATTTGCGATCACCATATTACCTCCCTAGACCCTTAATCAAAGTCCATAATCAATCCAAGAGCCTAATTATGTGATGAATGCTAAAGGCTCACCATGTTAATTATTATTATATGTAAGATTAAATGTGATACATGAGACTCCTCACTACACAAGACATTAAAAGTTAAATGTTTTAAAAGCAGATAGTGGGAGCATCTACTATTACATTTATAAGACTAATACTGATAATAACATGTTATGCATGTCATGCATGTTATATGTATGAGATGCATGTTTAGTTTAAATTGATGAGACCTTAAAATCCCCTCAAATATCAATATTAAGTTATTATGAAGGAATATTTCTATCATAGCCTTCCACCATTATAGAATAAATGAAAACTTTGGTTTAGGCACCCTAGCTACAGATATGTGAGAGCGTGTCTATATTAGGGTTTTCAATTATTCTATTAATATGAGATAGCATTAGGTGGAAATCCAATGTATACCAAGAAACTATTATGTGAGGTATATATTGGGTAACCACACTTATGCAAGAATGGTGGATTAAACTTAACTAGAAATGAATATCTCAAGATACTAGAATGTGAGGGATATTTATTCTAGAGGCAAAAGGATGATTGGGACTTGCTTGAGAAGCATTAGATGAAGAGTCATCTACCCATTAGGGATTAATGGACCAATAAACTATTATGTGAGGTACCATTAATTCACAATGGGACTCCAATCCCCACTAGGAATTTATTAGATAAATTTTCAAATCCTGTTCAGAGGGTGTATGGGATTTGATGAAATAGTGGAAGGTACCATTATACTTAAGACCCAATAATAATGGTTATATATATGAATCAACTGATTTTCTGTTTTAAAATGTAGATATCATTTCAAATGGCACCTCTCAACCCCCTATCTAGAATACTTGATGATAATCGCTTAACTGGACCCAACTATCAGGATTGGTTCAGGAATTTGAGAATCGTTCTCAACTCAGAAAAGATTGCCTATGTCACTATGGGACCAATTCCTAGTTTTGACACAGAGGGTGCTTCTGAAGAGGAACTTGCTACTTTGAGATAGTGGCAAGAGGATGACTTACAGGCAACGTGCTATATCTTAGCATCTATGTCGAATGAGCTACAGAGACAACATGAGTCAATGGACAGCTCAGCTACTATTCTGATGCACTTGCAAGAGTTGTTTGATGCCCAGAATAGGACTGCTAAGTATAATGTCGTCCGGGAACTTTTCAGAGCTAAGATGCCAAAGAGATCATCAGTCAAAGAGCAAGTGCTTAAGATGATCAGGTATATTGAGCAGTTAGGGAACCTCGATGTAGAGATAGACTTTAAGCTATCAACTGACATAATCCTTCAGTCTCTTCCTGACTCCTTTGAGCAGTTTGTTGTGAACTTCCACATGAATGAAGTGGAGATAACTTTGTCTGATCTACTTAACATGTTGGTTGCTGCTGAGGACTCAATGAAGAAGACCAAGGGATCATGTTAGTCATGGTTGTGGAAGAGGCTTCTACTTCAAAGGAATGCATCTAAAGGAAAGGCAAGACTGAACCAAAAGGAAAGTATTTCTGTTGCGGCCGGCAAAGATCATCCTTCTAAAGGTATGAACTATGCACTTGTCATTGAAACTAACTTAACTGTTAGTACTGCTTCCTCTTGGGTTTTAGATTCTGGTGCAAGTTCACATATTTGTAACTCTTTGCAGGATCTAAAAGAAAGTAGATGGTTAAGTAAAGATGAGATCACCCTCAGAGTGGGAAATGGAGCAAGTGTTGCTGCATTAGATGTGGGGACATGTTACTTGACCATGCCATCTGAGCATGTTTTGGAATTAAATAATTGTTTATTTATGTTGAAAATTGTTAGAAACATTATTTCAATTTCAGCTTTAGTGAAAGCTGGTTATGTTTTTAATTTTGATAAAAATATTTGTTTTATTTCA
>JAESVK010001057.1:132078-172300 GCA_017140935.1 Hamamelis virginiana
TCCTTGATGGTGTTTTTTTTTTTGGACTTGTCATCCTTTGTAATTATCTTATAGTTTTATTTTATTTTATTTTTTTTATCACTATTGTGGTCTTTTCCAATTAAAAAAAAAAGGATATATATTTGATAGCCGGCAGTTTTGGTTTTTTACCATTTATCACTAGTGTTTGTTGAAATTTAGAAAGCATGCATTTTGATTTACTTGAGATTCTTTTTGGATTGCTGTGTTACTATTTTACATTTCTCTGACTGTTTGATTTATGGAAGTATTTCTGGCTGCAACCCATTTTATTAGCAGCGGCTATTTGTTCTATATGTCAAAATCTATGAATATTGAGTTTTGGATCAGCTTTGAATTTGGTGAGTAATGATTTTAGAGCAACGGTTTATTTGACTTAGTAATGTATTTCTAGGAATGGATGCTGTCAAGTTCGTGGATCGTGATTCATACAAAAAGACGGATCAAGCGATGGATCCGTTTAGCTCTGAGAGTAGGGTAGTTGGATTGGCCACTGCTAATGTTGTACAGACAAAAATAGTTGAAATTCAGTCTGATTGGGAACTTACAAAGACATCAACAACGATTGTTGATTCGAAAACCAAGCAGGTAAAGGGAGCTCTCCCTGAAGGTTTCTTTGATAACAAGGATGCTGATCTCCGTGCACGTGGCATTAAACCTGTTAAGATAGATGTCAAGTAAGTTCCCACTTATGTTTTATGTATGCCTCTCGTTTTTCATTTTCTAGGTTGAAGTATAGAATTAGGGGTGGCAAATGGGTGGGTATGGGTTGGGCCAAAAAACACACTTGACCCATTTATGACCCATTTAAGTGTTGCATGTCTTGACCCATATATCATGGGTTGAGTCAGGTTGACCACTAACCCGTTTTCTTCTATTTTTTTTTCCTTCTCTCTCTCTCTCTCTCTCTCTCTCTCTCTACACAAACACACACAACATCAATAAACCAAAAAAATAGAATTGCCGCAGTTAATAAATGGGTTTGTAACAAGAACAATTAACAATTTAATAAATGGGATGGTAATTAACATCAATTATTTTGTTAAGATTTGTAGCAATAATTTCAGTATTTCGGAGGATTGAGAAGGATTTTCTGGCGTGAAAGTGTAAACTAAGAAATAAGTGAGAGAGAGAGAGAGACTAAGGGTGGGGTGATCAGTGGTTTTCTTTTCTTTTCTTGCTAAGCACTCTTTTTCCCTTTCACGGGAGAGAAAATGTGTGATTGTGATCGATTTTGAAAAAAGTCAGGTATTCGGAAATACTAACAATTGGACAGGTATGAAACAAAAGGGATTTGCTACGTGTCTCTTTTTGGTTTGGGGAAGAAATGTACGGACCTAGGAAGAAGTTCTAATCATGAGTGATCCAAAAAAAAAAAAAAAATTCATGAGTCAACCTCTTTAATGGGGCTGTGAGAATCCGACGTCGCAGGTGACTTGATGATGGTTAGATTTGGATAAGATGAAAAAGTCAAAGAAGGAAGGTAGGATTAGGTGGGACCCAAACGCCAACCTGTTGATCGAATCCATGGCTAATATTGGGGCTGTGAAGGAAAATAACTATAGAGACATGTGACAGTAATTTGTTTTCTTTCAATTAGATGGAAAAATGTTAAGTCGTGTCATGTGAGACACGTGGCTGGAAATGTTGAATGGCATTGGAATAGGTTTTTATGGCCCTTAGCTACGGCAGAGAAAATAATATGATGATCTGGCCATATCTGGACTGTCAGATCTTGTAACCTGCAGTATTCATATGAGTATTCATATGGACTTATCCAATGAACTATTAACTATCTGGACTGTTAGATCTTGTAAATGGGTGCCGACGGGTATCCATTTATTACCTAGTTATAAATGGGTTTAAATTGGTGGCCCGTTTACTACCCATTTATTTATTAAAATGTACCGACCCAAACCCATTAACATTAAGTGGGTTTGGGCAGGTTAATGGGCATGGGCTAAATTTTCCAGCCCTATATATAATAGTTGTCTCAAAATTCATTTTTAGAGGAGTTAGATTTTGAAGGTATTACTGTGACGGTCTTGACCTATCCCGTATTTACCTTTACGACCCATGTCAACAAAGAATGTGACAGAAAATACGAAGAATTTTAAAAATTTTAGCACAATATAATCCTGGTTCATAAATTCTCATCATGAAGCTCATCCACATGGCAAATGAAATGCCATGTACATACATAATGGTCCAATGCGTCATTTATATAAACAAGTAAAAGTATTAACGCCAAAATCCTTGATGTATAGGCTAAATCCAATACATAATCATAATGTGTATGGATATGAATATAGTACATTTGAATAAGAAAATCTCAACCTAGTTACTATGCAAATGCATTTACTCCCAAGTCAAGACAACACTACCAAAGCCAAACATGACTCGAATTCCACCTCCAATGAACTATCATGACTATCCTGTAGACTAGGTGAAATGCAGGAATGAGCCCAATAGGAATGGTGTATCATCTATCCAACAATAATAACATAGATGCATGGAACATTGTAATAAACAATTCATAATATCGGGTTTCATTAGAAATGAATGTGTAAAATAGTTCTCAAAATGTGTGGCTTAATAGTTTATAAACGACTTTTCGGATTAATCCTTCTCTTAAAATGCTCTGAGCGTATTATAGTATTGCTAGATCTCATACTAACAAGCACCGGTTGCAACCAAGCCAAAAAATGACCATAATGGGATCCTTCAGTCCTTCCTCTGTACATCATGGCACTATGGGTCGAAATTTCTGGGAGTTATTTCTATCAAGTATTGTTGAGGTTTATGTGTGGGTTCTCACATTGGAAGAAAATAGAAAAAGGGTTGGCTTAATATATAATGAATGGGACTCACCACTAATGGGTTTAAGCCTTTTAAGCGGGTATGGGTTCCAGACTTGTATATTGAGTTTGTTTTCTTGGATTTTGGACTACCTGTCTTCCCAACAAGTGGAAGAGCCGATGCCTGATAATCTTGGGTAAAACTCTTCAAGCAAGGTGGTGTGCTTGTTCGTGGGTTCTTGGGGCTCTTAGTTGGAGTTCACAGTATTGCGGTGGTCAAAGGAGTACGTAAGATGCGGACAGTCGGAGTGTAGGTTCATGACAGTGTGCAATGTGACTCTTGATAAGTAAAAGTGTGAGCACAATGCTTGTGGAGAGTAGTAGATCAAACTCTAGGGGAAGTTAAACTTGATGCGGATTACAGGTGAAGGGGGAGATTGTTGAGCTTCACGTGTGGGTTATCCTACATCAAAATAGAAAATAGAAAATGGGTTGGCTTAATATACAATGAATGGGACTCACCAGTATTGGGCTTCAGCTTTTTTAAGTGGGTATGGGTTCAAGGCTTCTATATTTAGCCTATTTTCTTGGATTTTGGATTCTCCGTCTCCCCAACAAGACCAAGAACCCTGGGGCCCTAAAATTTCAAGTGTGATACAAGCCGACCCACAGCATAGTAGTAACAATGGCGATACCTAATATGGCTTAAAGCATAATCAATCATTTCCAAGGCATAATTCCAAATCCACAGTTGCAATTTGCAACATGCCATAAAACAATTCAATAATATGCCACACGTTTTTCAAATCATGCTATATTCCATGTATCATATTTTGTCATGTATAAAATGAATATTAATTCCAAAACCATTTATTAAAACAAGTATGGAGTGTAAGGGTCCTCCTAAAGACTCAAGATCCACCAAGCCCCATAAGCCACATGATGCACAATCCAAAGTATCAAAGTACCCATGTGATGTCATAATATGCAAAAATATCATGTGGTCAAAAGTTATGACGAGATCTCATAGTAACTTGCTCTTGAAAGGTTTTTTATCCCTTATTCCTTTGATCTCTTTTAATAAATTTTTCTAGATCAAATTGAGGAGGATTTCAAATATTTTTTGAAAACAAATTTAGGTCTTGACTTGATGTAATTATGCTGTTATCTATTATTTGATTACTTTAAGGCTCATAAATTCACCATTGTCATCATCGTGACATTCTCCTCCTCTTCATTTCATTTTTAGCGACTAAGAAGCTTATTTAGTGCATTACTCTTTGGTTTTGCCAAAAGTTTAAGATTGTACATTGAATAATTACTATGTTGTAGTTTGGTGGTAGCGTGGCACTAGTGCTTGTTGGAGGGAGGTTACTAGGTAAAAAGAGTCCCATTTTCTGATTTTAAGGGGCTATTTATAGCTTTCACTTTTGGACATGCATCCCCCTTTTAGTTCTTTGATGTCTTTGGGGTCATGGGGTTACATCAGCGGGACTCTTGAGTTTGTGTGCCCTCACTATAGTCCTCGTATGGAGAAGCCAAGGTGCTATCGAGCTGTCTTCTTAACATGAGCCTTGCTAAATTGCTTAATGATTTGTTAGGGTTCTAGATGGATATGAAATGTTGAGGGATGAGTTTCCTCATCTTTGAGTGCAAGATTGGGTAGATGTTTCTGCCAAGCTTTAAGCGATTTTGTTAGCTTAGAATCTCTAGCCCCTCTTTGGGTATGTGGGAAGAGAAGTTGCAAGATGGATGGAAAAATCATAACCAAAATAAGGAGAGAGAAGGAGAAATGAGTAATCACTGCTCTACCATTTATTTTTTTGATAAGTAAAATTTTAGTAAGAGAAGAAAAAGGCGAAAAAGTCCAAAATATAATATGTATATAGGAACTATACCAAAATGAAATCAGGTCTAATTACATTAATAATAATACAAATCCAAAAAAAATAAAATATCTATAAGTCAGACTATTTGAACCAAATAAGTCTTCTTAAAGACCAATAACTTAACCTTTCTTATTTGCAAAACAGAATCATCAACAAATTTTCTACTGCGCTCTTTCCACACAACCCACAACACTTTAAGATGAACAAGTCTCCGTATCACCTTACCGCTTCTCTCACGATTATGGATCCACCAACGGCAATAAACTTCCTTCACCGACTTAGGATAACCCAACAAACTGCAAGAAAAGAAAAGATGAAGGAACAAAGTTGCCTAGCAAAAGGGAAATGGATAAAAAGGTGATCCCTCATTTCCTTCTCGCTTTTGCTAAGGATACACTTGTTTTGTATATTTCTTTTCTAAGTGGTCAGGTGACCAGTTGGTGAGGTTAGACTAGCATATAGTTAGATACAAGTTAGTTTCAAGTTGTTAGCAAGTTGGTTGTTAGTAGATGTTCTATAAATAGGCCTACTGTAACAGTTGTAGTAGTTTTCATTCATTATTTTTCTCAACTACCAAACAACCTGTTTTGCTGTCATGGTTCAAAGTCACTGTCGTGGACTTTGCGGTTGTGAATGTCTCGTCATGTATTGAGTGAGACACAATTTTGAGTGCATGATATAATTTTTTAAAAAAAATTGAAAAAAACATAGAAAAATCATTGTACATTAGAATAATGAAACAAGCAAAATAAATGGTTTTGAGTGCATGATATGATAAATAAATTATAAATGGCACTAGCGCACTACTCTAGCATTGAAATACACATTATTAGTGAGAGGATGATTTATGATTTACCACATCAATTATACATTCAAGTTCAACTTTCCTAGTGTCAATTTGACAAAAGAAATCACATACCAATCCCTTTTCATCGATACGTGGAGAGGCGATGAGGTTGAAATTCTTATCCCTCTCCGTATGGTTGACTTGTGAGTAATACTGTGATGGAAGGGGTCTAAAGAAGATTAAGAAAGAGAAGTCTTCACTTGTATCCTATGAAGAGTGACCGCTAGAGCTCGATCTATAGTTTTGTGGATGGAAGGGGAAGGGGGGGTTAATGCATTTGTGTGCCATTGCCACTCAAGCCATAACCACCATCAAAATACCCAAAGATCCACTCGAGGTTCGGTCGAGATATCCATAACCGCCACCACTACTACTCCCATAAGGTCCAATACTATGGTGATGATGTCTATCCTTATCACAGTAACCACAAATACTAGTGCTGTAGATGGTTGTTCTCTATAACTCATATGTATAATGGGATCTTTAAGGAATCTATAAGGCGTTGCGTATGGATGATCCCAGTAAACTCTATCAGTCCTAGCACTGTTGGTAGATCTCCACAGTGGGTGTGGTGGTGGCAATGATGACGATTCACCATGATCTAAATGTATGCCACTCATGTGAATATCAAGTGTAAGCCCTATGTAACCTGAATGACCACCCTATCTTTACCTTGTCCACATGTACTCCTCGTATCCATAATATGGGCTATCATCATCCTCACTGGGAAAACCAACCAACGGATCCCAATACCTCCTCTGTGCTTCTGGGCTCGCCTCTAGCATTCTGGTTGACTCTGGTCGATATCCATATTCTGTATCTTGTGTGGCATTGTACCTCTCATGACCCTTTTGCCATGTCCGTGTGCCAACTTGGCTCGGATCTGGATAACTATAACCACCACGATTATCATCCTTTTCATCATCACCGCCACCTCCACCACCACTATAACCTCCGCCTCCACTTCCACCCCACCATAATTCCCACCACCATTGTGCCTCAACAATCTCAAGTGTCTTAACAAGTTGGTGATGATCTATTACATGCTATATGTAATTCGACATATATATATATAAAGGTCCCCTATTAAAATCATTTCTCCTTCACGCATGCTTTCCTCTTTTTATAACTATCTATTTCATATCTCTCTCCTACTAACTTTTTGATAACCACTTTTTCAAATTTCAATATTTAACGAAATTATTTTTAATTATTAATTTTTAAAATATTATTTAATTTTTTCACACACATCGCGCGTGGTCTTGAGTCTGGTATTGATAAAGCTAGTTTAGCAATCCAACAACCCTATGAGTGGAGACCAAGTTCTAAAAGGTCCTTACCATTGGAAGATATATTTGGATTAAGAAAACAATGAGTGTATCGGTTTGTATTTTTTATGATGAAGATGAAGATGAAGATGAAGAAGAAGTTGATGAATTCGAACCATATTATACTCCTGTGTCTCCTGTATTAGTACATTCCCTGTATCCAATCACTCTAAATCAAGTATGTTCAATGACCCTTGCTGAAGTCACATTACAAAATTTTCAAACCTTGGAGCATCATGAAGACAAGATTAGTCAAGTTGATGAGTAAGTTAATAAATTGAGAGATTTAGAAATAAAATAAAAATATATTTTTTAGTAGAGAGAGAATTTTAGCAGTTAGTCTTTTAGCAATTGTGACAATTTTGTTTATGTGAGTTAAATGCAGGCTTCCTTGCTTATTTTGGCAGTAAAAGTTATTGTTATTTGCATAAATTAGTATACCTTTTCCAATTTTATTATGATGCTAGCTTAAATTCTTTTTTGGAAGGTATATATTTGTTCACATATGTGCAAATTATAAATGAAAAATTGAAGATTTCAAGAAATAGTCTGTGTCTGTGTCTTATTTTTAGTTTGTCAGAACTGAAATGTACATGTAAGGGCGAGAATCAATTTTAGTGGTAGGTTGAATCAACTTCTTATACGTAATCTTTTGGTCGTGATGTTTTTGCCAAAGTGGGGAGTTCTTTTAGGTTTATTTATGTGTTGACATCCTCTGTTAACTAAAACAATTATTGAGTTGTAATTTTATTAGTCTGGTCTGTCCAACAGAGAAGACAACAAGTCAAAGACAATTGAAGACAAACAGATAAAGCTACATCATGAAAACCTCAATCTCACATTAGGTTAGCAAGTAACTTATATGCCTAGGTTTGATATACCTTAGGTGTATAGCTATAGTTTGGACCTTAAGACATTATTGAGTGATGATTTGGAAAATAATTAATTATAAATGTGATTAATATTTTATAAGACAAACCGACCGATTCCAAGTTGTAATCGACCGATCAACTTATTATGGTTCAAAGTTTGGGCCGAGTCATTTAGGTCTAGGTAGGGATCGAGACGAGAAGTTCTCCCGAGTCGAATATATGAAGAGAAATCTCATATTTTCATTTCAACCAAGATATTCGTCATTTTGTCTTGTCTTGGCCGATATCTCGGCTGTCTCGTTTCATTTTGACCAATATCTTGGTCGTCTCGTTTCATCTTGGTCATTACATCCCGTCTCGGCCGAGATACCAGTTATTTCAACATATTTAATTTATAAGTTAGTCGCTTTTTATTATTTTTAAGTTGTAGTTCTTTTATGATATTTAGAAAAACAACCTAGCACTTCATATGTACAAAAAATAATGGTTTAATTTTTACTAACAATTATATTCTTTTTAAAAAGTTAAAATTTAACACATTATTCCATGATACCGTATCTCACTAGCGCCTATTTTGATGTTTCTTATGATATTCTACCCCCTAAGTTATTTATTTTAGCTTATTTGATGAATTCAATGTGTTTGTTTTATTTTTTCTGATTTTTCTATGATTTTTTTTGAATTTTTTTAAACATTCTTTCGTACCTGAAGTTGTATCTCGGCCGAGACGCAACGAGATATCCGTGACCAAGACGTCCACGACCGAGAGGCGATGATGTCCGCGACTGAGACTTTGAACCATGGGCTAGGCTTCTCTATGAATAAGTTACTTGGTCACAATTCTTTGTGTGACATAGAGAGCTAGACGCTTGCTCTCTGTTTACGGATGAACTAGGGAGGATTGTTGACTTGGAGGTTGGCCTCATGAGGTGATGAGGTGGAAGAAGGGGTGAACCTTGGATAGAAAACTAGAGCGTCCCTGAGGCGTGCGAGGGAACCAAGGCAACTAAAGGTGATCGGGGTCGACCTTGCTTTTTCCTAAGGGGATTGTTCACTCTATATTCAATGAGTAGAAAGAGAGGATTGAATGCAGCTGCAACAATTGACCCAAGTAGGTAGAATAGTGAATGCTTGTTGTTTTTCCCTTGGAAGCTTATACTTTTATCATGGGACAAAAGGTGAGATACATCTAAGGGGTCAGGGGAAAACCAATAGAGGGGCTTTGAACCCTGATACCTTTGCATGCATGCATACATGGCACTCATTGCCTCCCTTGAGTTGTCCCTTCATCTAGGTCCTAGGTGAGTTATTCAAGGTCAAAGGTTAGGACCTGAGATCCCTGAGGGCGCAGGTCTGTCATTGTCAGCATGCATGCATAGGCACGCTTACTAAAACAACGGATTAACAGCTGCAAGTTGTAGGTTGCATTGCATTCGCCACATGTTCGGGGACAATGTCATCCTTGTTTTGCCTATGAGAATACTAAAGCGGAGGTCAACCCACCCCCCTCTTCGTCGACCTTGGGGGGGTATCTCTTCTGTCGCCTTAGTGAGCTTTTGTTCTACCCACCAATCCACATCCCTACACTCCAACCCTGCCCAAGGGTAGGTCGACCGTGACCAACGACCTACTTATGCGATCCTGGTACCGAGCTCGAGGTTGATCCCCCTTTTTACCATTGACTTAGGCAAATGTGACTGTTTGGGGTTTCCTTTAGAGGTAGGCCAAGAGTGGTCTACGCACCTCTAACTTCCACACTTGGGGGTGGGCATCCATGCCTAAGGGGTATCTACCTTGAGATAGGCATCTCTGTCGAGGTGGGGGTCTCGATGGAGGGAGAGAAAGTCGATCCTACTGTAAGGTCGACTTCCTCGAATGCACGAAGTCGAGTACCCCTTGGATTGATAGTCTGAGGATTATGTGGCATTAAGTTGAGATTCGGAGGTTTCTACCAACAACACACTCTTAAGGGAGAGCAAGTCACTTTATGATAGCTCCATATAACTTTAGATGTGTGTCAACTCTGATTGCCCAACTCTGAGTTTTCTAATTCAATTTTTTTATTCTTAAAGAATTAGATTCTAGTTGAACTGTGTTCACCACACATACATGGAAAACCACATTTTCAAACTGGTTGTGAAGATTAGTGATCCTACTGTTGATTTGGTGAGATTTTCCATTAAGGTGTAATTGATGAGAGTGGGCTGGTGAGTTCATTCATGGTTCAAGGAAGACTGTGTATTCATTCGTGGAGAGCGTGGAAGTACAAGACAATAGGACATCTGCTTCAAGACTTTTGAGTTGTGGTACTAAGTAAAGTTGAGTATATGTAAATTCAAAAGTTTAAAGTGCTTTAGGTTTTTGTGGGTTTTTTCACATTAAAATATTGGCATAATTGGCCAAAAGTCCCACTTTAGCAATGTTTATTGCTTAAAGTCCTCTTCTATTTTTTTTTTCCTTGGAAAAGTCGTTAGAATAGTATTAATGGCTAAAGTCCATTTTTTGAAAATCAATTTATTTTATGGACAAAATTGCCCTTAGATTCCATAGATCCTTCCCGACCCTCCTTCCTCTTCCTTCCCTCCTTTTTCCACAAAAATACATCAGCAACGCCCCTACTGCCAGTGATCTTTCGGAGAGCCCCAACCTCACACCGGCGACCTCCTCCACCCTTCCCATTTCTGCAGCCACCGAAGATCTTCTTCAACTGTAGATCTGATGCAAAGGGCATGGTGCAGATTTGACACAGATCCAATGCACTCCGCCGGCAAAGGGCATAGAAGACGATCGGCGGCATTGGAGCTCAAACTTGACGTCTCGATCAGCCCAAGCTCCGACGAATATTGCAGCAGATAAGAGCCAGGGCGAAGATCGCATCCGATTTCATAGCAGAAAGTGGGGGATGGCCAACCAATTCCCGATCTCATCGCCAACAGTCTGATGCTCCTCCATTTAAGTGATTGGCGGTGATGATCCTTACCATTACTGAGATTTCGAGCTCAAAGAGAATGAACATGGAGGGCACTTCTCCTCAACAACAACCACCCTCAATGTCAGATCTAAAACTGGCGACCTTGATCTTATTTCCGACGAACTCATCGGTGTCGGTGACCCCTCTCCGATGGTTTTCAAACCGCTGGTGATAACAATTGTTGTCACTTCTATCTCTCATAGTTGATCTCTCGCCTTTTTCTTCTCTCCATTGCCTCTCTCGTGCATTTTTTCTGTTTTCTTCAGTTTTTTCTTTTTCTTTTTCTTATTTTTGGCTAATTCATTCATTTCTCTTTCTTTTCTTTTTTTTTCTAGATTTTCATTAGGAAAATTAATTTTTTGTTTGGTTGGAGAGAAAATGGAGGAAAAAGAAAGAGATTGTTTTTTTTTTTTTTTTAAATTTCGATGTAGTGAAATGCGATTCCAGTATAGGAACTCGGGGTCCGCTGTAGTGAACTCCATGGTTCGGCGTAGGAACTCAGGGTTCCGGCGTAGTGAACTCAGGTTCTGACGTAGTGACCTTGAGTGTCCGAGATAGTGAACTCTAGGTTGGGGTTGAAGGCTGTTTAGGAAAGGAAGGACATTTTTGTCCAATTCATACCAGAAGAACTTTTGGCATGAAAGATCTTTTGAGAGGACTTTTGGCATGAAAATCTTATAAAGGAGGACCTTTGGCCAAATTCCCCTTTAATATTTATATGTTTTCATCGATATTATTTGTTTTAAAAGCATGATTAGATCTGATTAATTCCACAATACTAGTTGTCCCAGATAAAAACATTGCCTCTTTTAGTTTATTCTACCAGTTTTACTCTTTGAAGTATTATCTTGGTTGTTTGAACATCCGAATTAGGCAAGTGTGAGTGTTAAAAGCACCACTCCCATCAAGTGGGTGTAAGGGTGATTTCCAAGATTGATGTCCATAGTGGCTTTCACCAAGTTAGAAACCTCATTCAGGGTTTATGTGATTTCTGTGTGTCAGGTCAGGATCTCTTAACTCGTCGTACTGTATGCTAACCTCTTTTGATTGTTTCAAATCTTTTGAAATTTAGATGCAATGATAATTCTTTCATATTACATTATGTTCATGCATTACACGTAGCTCATAACCTTAAATTTTGCTAAATCTTTGATAGAGATGAGTACAAGGAATTTGAAAAGCTGATCCAAGAGGACTTGCAAGAGGTGGATGACCGTATGGAAGAAGAAGAGGTCAGGATTATTATTTCCTTGAACCATTCATGAAACCTTTAGTCCGAGTCTACCTAAGTTCACACACACTGCTGATTTACAACATTAACTGGGTGTTGAAATGTATATTGCAGGTTGATGCAGCTGAGATGATTGAGGAGGCTGAATCTTTGGAGCAAAAGTAAGTTCAAAATGGCCAAGAACAGTACATTAGTTGCTTCAAATTTTTATCTTCTCATTGATTTGTGAATTGTTTCTACTGGTAAATCTCACCTTTCATTCTTCCCTTTTTCTGCAGAGTTTATAGGGAGAAAGTGGAAATGTTGAAGAAAAAGAAACTGGAACTAAAGGCTGTTAGGTCTGTCACACATGACAGAGATCCTGAGGTCAGCAGCAAGGATTCTAGCCATGAAGAGTCATCGAGTGATGACAACAGTGATGAGAATTTTGCAGTTGATTGGAGAGCTCAACATCTGTGAAAACTTGTTTCAAATTTGCTGGTTGTAGTATCACCCGCAGTTGCTGTGAGTTTTGTGCTGTGAGTTTCGCACTGCTCATTGCAAGCAGAAGTATTCTCCATGAAATATTGACAAGCTTCTTGTTTTCACGGAACTTGTTGCAAATTGAAGAGATTGACTGAACCAGTTGCAGTAATCTTGGTATGATATACGGATACCTTTACCCTGATCCATTGGATGCAGAATGAGCCTATAACTTGTGCAGGCTGAAGCGCCCATACACCTAGTAATGACACTGAAGAGATATAGCTTCCATCTCCCCCTTTGCATGGCTTATTGGCATGTTTGTAACAGAGTGGATCTCAATTTACAGCTTTTTTGGTGGTGGAAAGTCTCAGATTGACTATGTTAGGAGTCTTTTGGGGATGCACATATCATTTAAGCCACCTACTTAAAAGAAGAGGAGCGGAGGGAAGAAAGGAAGACAAAATTGCATTGGAATGTTTAAGGATATATTAAGCTACCTCAAATCTGAGCCCTAATAGAATTTCAAATGAATGATTTTGAATGAAGCCGTTTAAAACCATCACTTATTGTTTTGGTAAATGAAAAACTTGAACTCGCTGATTAATGTGCATAGCAAGTGCTTGGACAGGAACCCCCCACATTCACATTTTTTACAAGTCCTAAAAACACTCTTTAAGTAGTGTCTTATTTCGAGTTTAAATTAGCAAAATGCTTTTCCCACTCACTCACCTGCCATCTGCCACCTGCCACCTGTGGTAGGTTCTATTTCTATAGACGTACAGACACGCCTAGGACTTCATTTTATACAAAAACATAAAACATAAGAGGATAAAAGGGTACTTAATTCTAAAATCCACTAAAAATAAATAAGGGAAATTACACTTTGCCCTCTTTAATTATAGGCTGTTTGCACGTTGTCCTTACGATTTTGATTGCATCAATGTGCTTCCCCAAACTATTTGATTGTATCAAATTACCTCTTCTGTGAATTAGATTTTTTTTTTTATTATTGAAAATGGTATTAGGCTTGCTATTTTTTTATGTAGTATTTATTCTAAACTGCTAACGTGTCTATGGCATATCGGTGAAGTTTCATGATTTTCTCAACATATTTTAATGTTTACGAATTATTTTCTCCATACAGTAAATTAAATTCATTATAAATCAAATATATTGAGAAAAAAACCATGAAATTATACCGATATGCCTGTAGACCCATTAGCAGTTTAGGATAAATACTACATTAAAAAAAAAAAAGCCTAACACCATTTTCAGTCAAAAAATAATAATAATAATAAAGGAGGTAATTTGATACAATCTATGAAGTAATAGTTTAGGGCCACATTGATGCAATCGAAACCACATGGAATAATGTAAAATGGCCTATAATTCAGGTGGCAGAGTGTAATTTCTCCAAATAAATATGATCAAAATTTGTGTTTCAATTATAAATATCTTCTTTTTTTTTTTTTTTTTTTGGATAATTAAGAATTTATTGATCCAAGAAAGGGCAAAGCCCCAAAGAATACAGAAAGAAACCAAAGGCCACAAAAACCTAAGGAAAAACGGACAGAACCTCCCCTAAAACAGGGACAAAAAACCTGATTGACCTGCTAAAAAACAAGTAGAAACAGGCTTAAGAAGAACAACCAAAGCAAAGCCCACAGCCCGGGCACAAGCAAAGCATACGCCCACAGCCGGGCACAAGCGACCACCAAAAAGGGAAAACCAAAGACACTATACTCTCAAAACCTTGAGGATATGTAAAGGAAAAGCCCATCTATCACACATGGCCCTGTTAGCAGGGTTATCAACGACATTCAGAAAGCTTGAAATTTTAAGCCTAACATCATTACATATAAGAAAAAAGATAGATTCAGCACTAATGTAGGTATTCTCATGAATTCTGGCATTACGTTGTCTCCAAAGATGATAAATGGTGGAAGCCCAAGCAATCCTCTTGGTAATGGAACAGAAAGAAGAGCCCTTAATCCCAACAATCCAAAGGAACTCATTCTCCCAACACCTTGGAAATCTGGAGTGACCACACAGCTTGAGAGCTCTCTGCCAAACTCCAGCAGTGAAAAGGCAGTTAAAAAACAGGTGGTTCCTGTCCTCAACTATAGGTTTCATTCTTTCTTATTTTTTTATGTTAACAAAATTTTTATGTTAGCAAACATTCATATTAACATTGAAATTGTAAAGGAAGAGTAGAAAATCTTGGTTACCAGGGCAACTGAAGTGAAATAATAATGAAAAATACCTTACAACTTCCAAAAAAACCAACTTCTCTTGGACTAACATATATCACCGGTCTCCCTCCTCCCCTAATTTGTTAGGGCCTAACAAACTGTTTTAAATCATTTACCAAAAAAATAAAATTGATTTACATCATTTAGATTGGTTTGCGGAATTTTTAAATAACTTCTGAATATGTAATATTTCGAACATATATTTTAGTGGTACTAATTACAAATCTTTATTTTAAAAAAAAAAAAGAAAAAGAAAAAGAAAAATCCTTAAAATGACCGTTAGATCATTTAAGTGGCTTAGATAATCACTCAAATAGTTGAGATCCGACAGCCATTTAAGTGTATGCTGACGTAGAGTAAGTTAACAAATGCTGACTTGATCATTCCACATTACATATAAAGCTCCTATTACTTATAAATCTCTTTCTAGAATATATTGCGATGCACGCATATGGAAGTTGCACACACATCGCGTGTGTGTGGTGGCTCATAAGAAAAGAAGTCTATATATATTTCCATATGGAAAGAATCCGTACCCCATAATTTCACCCCAACCGCTCCCCCAGTGTACGATACTGACTTTGAAAATGGAAGTCCCATAACCAAAATAGGAGAAAGGCACTTGCCAACATTGGTGTGCACTGAGGTGTGGATAGTCAAGAACCAATCGATTCAGATCATCATTAGTGATGATGTCGAAAAGATTTAACGGGTCAGTGCTCTTTTGTGTTGGGCTAGGCGACAATTAGATGCCTCCGACGATTAACACTGGTGTGGTGTTTCCCTACAAAGCTCCGATGATTAAGTCAGCCTTCATAGAGAGAGAAAACAGACAGTCTAGAGATATATTTTGGATTACTTACCTCTAATGAAAGGAGGAGAGAACTTTTATTAGGAGTTATGAAAAAGGTCTCCATGTGGACGGTGGAGATTGAGTCAGGGGTTAGTGTCAAGGCCCATTACCCTGCTTTTAATTATAATTAAAGATTGACGTAAGTGGTTGGGTGGCTATTTAATGATATGCCTTACTTGATAATCATGCCACGGCTTACCATGCACACATCAATTGTCAGGATCTTTTCAAATCATTACGTATGGACATGTAGGTTAGGTAAAAAGAACGGGTCGGGTATGACTCGCCAAATCATATTAAACCCATCAGGTTGGGTTACCATGGTTTGACTTGATACATGTAGAGCAACAAAATCATGTGGTTCTTACCCACTTCAACTGCCCTTACTTTCAAAGTTGTAATGAAATGGAATTTGAAAGTAACGTATTCCTAATCGGTGTACGGCATCATTAATGTGTTAGATCGGTAGAATTTAACTCAGTTCGAGAGGCAACGTGCTTCAGGTCGGCTATATCATAGACGGCCCAAGCGATGGGAGAATAGAGTTTCGAGAAATTATTAGGATCGGTGTAACTCGAAACCCACTGATCGGGGTGAATTTTGATGGGTTGCAATTGTGTATTTCATTTTCAATGAGATCGATATGTCGGAGATATGCTGTTTCATGGGGCGAGATCGGTGAGCGGACAAGACCATCAATCTGTTCCCCAAAAGAGGAAATGACGCTTTGATCATAAATGACCTTTAGTGGCTCGAGGCAATAGGTGTCGCTTGGGAATCGCACCCCAGTGGCTGTTGAGGAGGTAATTATGATGCTGGTGTCATCTTCTATATCAGCCATCGATCTAGGACATGTAGCACTCATATGCTCGCGCAGTGGGTCATTAGGTATTATTAAAGGGCAAAAAACGATTTCCCCCCTTATTTGATCTTCTTTTCTTTCAAAAACGTTGTTAGAGCTCTCATGGTTCACCGAAACGGAATCCCGTATTTCAGGCAATTTTTGCTCCAAATCTCACTCCTTATCACATTCCAAGCCAATTAAAGGTACCCTTGAGTCCCCTTCCTAGTTTTTTTTATCGTTTATTTCGTTGTTTTTGGGTTCTATTGGGCTTTTTTGGCATTTTAACCGTTTAACTCTTCGAGTTTTCGGCGAACCTTCAAGTTTTTCAGTTGTTGCTTCAAACTTTTTGGTTACCTTTTGAATATTCAAGCGTCCTTCAATTTTGTCCATCTTTACTAAATATTATCAGTTACTAGGACCTTAGATTGGGGTTTTAATGGCGAGTCGAGGTTGTAACAGCTTTAGGTCGGGTTCTCAGAATCGGGGTTATCTCGAAAGGAGTACATCGAGATCAACTTCGGAACCTTTAAACGTGGATCCAATTTAAACACTTTGTTAGCCTTATGGCTACCCTCATGACAATGGTGGTCATAGTTTTGATGATAACAAATGTTTATCTTGTTGGCTAATATGATTGTTTAGTAATGCACGTTTTATATGATTATAAGAGCATCATAGATATGTTACGGATCATATATGTATATGCTTTATTAAGTATTTATTGATACCATGCTTTGCATATTATATATGGAGCTTAATTAGCATGGATTTGTTTTGCCTAAAATATGCATATGCTTCATTGGTATTTTACTTACATAAATGCATATTGTTAGGGGAGCTTCTATGAAGTCTTCATTACTTTATTTGTTTTATATGCAAATTGTATACAATATTTGTCATCACCAAAAAAAAGGAGATTGTTAGCCTTGTGGCTTCAATCCAACTTTGTTGTATGGTTTTAATGATAACAAAAATTATCTTGTGTTTCTAATGATTTGCATCTAAGTGTTAAATTGCAAGATAGGAGCTAAGATGAATATGAGGCAAGCCAAGCTCAAAGCACGAATTGGGAAGATCATTGAAGTTAAGCTCAAGTGGATTAGTTGCCTAATCTCTAAGGATCATGGAGCAAAGAGCATTGGCATTGTTGATGTTCAAGGATGAAGCATAACATAAGAATTGAAGAATCATTTTTGAAGACTTTGTAATACTTCATGTGTGAGAGTGTTAGGATTTAATTATATAAATCTCTCTATAGGTTAAATTCTCTTGGCTCTTTACCTTGACCTAGATGGACTTTAGGACATCTTTCTCACACTCTATGTTAAGTCCCTAGGATGCTTTAGTGGTTGGTTCAAGCCATTTTTGCCTTTAGTCTTAGTTTTGATCAAGCTTATTTTATTTTGAAAAATAGGCAAAAACTGTCTTGGCCGTTTGAACGGAGCCATTTTGAATAGAGTCGTTTGAATGGATGTAGTCACTGTTTGAACGGGACACTAGCTATGTTTTGAGAATTTAGTTGTAATGGCTAGTCCGTTCGAATGAGGCCTCGGGCTATTCGAACAATAATGTGCTAAAAAGCGTATAACAGTTTGTTTTTGTCTCCTAACGGCCATATTTGACCCTAGGCTTTAAATACTCATTCTTTTGATTTTGAATGGGTTAATGATTATACTCAAACACATACCAACTTAGTATTAGTGAAAACTCGTATTTTATTTTAAGTATTTTGAATACTTTTACGATTTATTTGGTGACTTGGAAACGATTCCCTGTTCTTGTTGGAAAAAAAAAAAAACTTTTTCAAAATGACATTTGTGTCCCCATGTTATAAAGCTCACCCCACCCCTTTCATTCTCCCATTTTCGTGAGAAATGAGAGGGAGACCCGAGAGAGAGAGCTTGAAGAGAAGGGGGAGAGGGGACGTCATCAGAGGTTGCCGAAGCTGTGCCATTGCCGGAAAAAGGTGAGCCTAGATTTTTTGTTCATTTCTTTCTTCTTTTTCTCTTATTTCTTTCAAAGGTTTTAGTGGGTTTATAGGTAAAGTTTGGATGGTGATTGTGATGGATGAATGATGGTGTTTGAGGATGGTTTGTATGCTGTAAGGATTGAGTTTTGTGGGTTTGATGAAGGGTTTAAGGTTGGTCAAGAACTAAAGCATAGCCTAGTGGTAAAGACTCTCATTTTCTTTTTAATTATCCAAAAAAAAAAAAAAGGTTGGTTTTGTGTGGGTGTGAACCAGCCAACCTAGATATCCCGAGGGATCGGGAGGCCTCTCATTCACTTTGAAGTTTTGAGTGGATTGTGAAATATTCATTATCCATCTCGATTTATCCTTCTCTATTATCATTCTCTATTATCCACGTTTATCCTTCTCTATTATCCACTCAAGATTGGGTTTTTTGAAAATGGATGAGATTTTGTAAAAAACTAGGAGTCGCCACCTTATTTTTAGGGAATAAGGAAACCACAAAAAAGAGTTTTATTTTCAATAAAACATTGACCCCATATTTTGGAAAAGCATGGTCTTTGAATCAAAGTTGGATTCAGGGGCTAGGTTACGAAGTGGGAAGGTTCCAAGGAACTCCTTGTAGGCACCCACCTCGCCCTAATTAAAGGTCTCCTAATTAAGTTTGGGCTTTATCAAAATCTTTTCAAAACAATGTTGTAAATCAACCACAAAATATGAATAATAATATATAATAATAATAATATATAGTACAAAAGTATACACAATCCTAAGGATCTTAGGAGACTCGTAGTCAACCTAAGATTGGACTTGCGCCCTATTGACTGCCTACGTACCCTACCAATTTCTTGATAAAGATCAAAGTCCACGTAGTTCGATTACCTGTTCGATTACCTAGGACTCTCCTATTGTAATGAACTATATAGCCAAAAAGATTCTATTTTATCTAGGACTCTAGATTCGAGAGTTTGGGTTTGATCGAAACACTTTTCTTTGCATAAAAGATGGAATTTCATTC
This sequence comes from Hamamelis virginiana, assembly GCA_017140935.1. NCBI lineage: Eukaryota > Viridiplantae > Streptophyta > Magnoliopsida > Saxifragales > Hamamelidaceae > Hamamelis > Hamamelis virginiana. The sequence continues at coordinate 151,434 of JAESVK010001057.1, forward strand.
CATTTTAAACACTTTCAAAATCACTTACTTTTAGAGTTGTTCTCGAAGTAGACTCTTAAATTAGGTAGAATTCAATTGATATCCTAATTCTTACAACAAAGGACAGTCCTAAGCGAGGTCAAGTAACCTCCCTAATCCTAGGGTTCCTATCTAGTCCTAAGTTAATCTAAGTACCTAAAACACTAAATAATGCATGTTGGAATTTCTGGAAAATGCAATAAAGAATGCAAATAATGCATGAAAAATGTCCTAAATGCAATCTAAATTGTCTATGTGAACCTAGGCATGTTTCTATGTTAGTTTGGACCCTAAAAATGAGTTTTAATCCACTTTAAAGTCACTTTTAGACCTTGGACAGATTTGAAAGTGATTCTAAAATAAATTAAAACCCAAGAAAAAATAAAGAAAAAGATGTGTAAATGACCTACAATGCATACTAATATGATGTCCTAAATTATCCCATGCAATATGTTAAAAAAAAACAATACTTTATATAATAAGCACAAGGGTAGAATCTTACCTTTGCATGCTCCCTCGAACACAATTTGTATTTTAAGCATACTCCAAGTAATAACAATAAAAGAGACTAAAAAAAAGAATCAAGTATGAATAATGCAAATATACCCTAAGGACATAGCATATGATTCAACACTTTACTCATATAAATTATCCTAACATGCATTCCTATAAAAAGAAAATCATACTAATTTCCTAATTCCTATCATGCATACTAAAGAAATAACAAACTAATCCCTATCATGCATACTAAAGAAATAATGAACTAATCCCTATCATGCTTACTAAAGGAATAATAAATTAATCCCTATCATGCATACTAAAAGAATAATAAATTAATCCCTAATATGAGCACTTAATCCTAAACACCTAATCCTAACATGAACAATGAAGAAGAAGAGAAGAAGAAGAAGAAGAAGAATAATAATAAGAAAATATGCAAACGTTTTAAATAAACACAATGACTACTAACCTTTTAGCTTTCTTCTCCCTTGCTCTAAGCTCTTCTCCAAACTCCAAAGACTCCAAGGACTTCAAAAGTATAGCTAAGAGTGCTATGGGGGAAGCTTGTGCAATGCTCAAGCCTCTACTCTCCAAGATAGCTCTCTAAAGCCAATTAATTGTGTGTTAAAACTGATTTCAGGGCTCTCTATTTATAGGGAAGCCTGAAATTGATCAATGGTTGAGTTTGAATCCCTTAGGAATGATCCAAGGGCTTTAAACCAGCTTTCCAAGGTGTTAGAGTCCATCCCAAAGTCCCCAAGGCTGAATTGGACACATGGCAAGTACTAGAAGAGTCCAAGTACTAGAAGAGTCCTGACTGAGAAAAAACACTGAAAATAAGCAAAATTGGGCTTTTCGGGCCCGTTTTAAGTCCAAATTTGACGATTCAAGCGCCGAAACGATCATGATTCGATTCCCCATGTTTTAAGAAGTGTTTGAAGTGAAAATGCATTGGCCGAGGTCAAAGTTTTAGGAAAAAGTCGACCAAATAGTTGTTTAGGGCCTGCTAGGCCCAAATTAGGGTTTTGAAATCTGCCAACTAATCGCTCTCGAAATCATTTCTTCTTCTCGAAACGAGTTTTGAAACATTTTAAGAAAGTTTTTTGAAGCCTTTGAAGGCTTTGGTTTGATAAAAAGATCGAATATCGGTCGTTCCCGGCCGAAACCCTAATTTGAACTTGAAAGGGCCTTTTGAGCCTTGAGAGACAATCATGAGCTAGGAGGCTTAACAGGCCTTACCATTGATCAACTTAGCTACTAAACACATCCTAAATATCCATGCCAAAGTCTTGGGAAAATTCGAGACAAGATCAACAGTTATTCAGAGCTTTTGTGATTCAAAGGACAGTACTGCCCTTCAAGTCACAAAATGCCTTATTTTTTATCAAGCCTGGCTCAGAATGCCATGAAACTTTACAGGGATACTCCTAGACTCTCTAAAAACTAAATGAAAAAAGAACCGACTCTCTAACCTAAAAACCTACATGCGATAATGACCTCTATCTAGATACTCATAAGGGTAAAACTGGTAACCTAAGGTTTTAACACCCTATCTTATTTTAAATCACAGGCAACCATTAATGACCCTACTCATAGTCAAAAAATGGATGTCTACAGTGGGTTGTGATGAAAATGGGTTTTTGAGTTAAAGATCTAGGTTGATATCTTGATTGGACCCTTTGTTTTGTGTAATAATGGTAGATCTAGTGTTTTGAGACTTATTTTTGGTGGATCTAAGGTTTGAGGTTGTGATTTGGAGGTTTGGGGGTTGTTTGTGGAGTTTTGGGATTGATTCTAAGGCTGTTCACAATGAATTAGTCGACTAGTCGAGTGAATTAGTCGACTAGTTTAGCTAAGTTTTATAACATGCTCTGAACCTTAAATTAGTCGACTAACCAGGTGGATTAGTCGACTAATTGAGCGATTAGTCGACTAATTGAGCGATTAATCGACTAATTCCAGTGATTAGTCCACTAATTTGGCTATTTCAACAAAACTTCTTTTGGTCATATTTTGTTTTGGTCATATCTACTTTCTAATTATGGTGGTCTTAAGTTAGATTCTTTTTTGAGAGAGGAATATTTTGGAAATACCAGATTTGCCCTTTTGTAGTACCCTTCATCTTCTTCGGTGTATATTTCTTAAATCGTTTGACTTTAAAGAACAAAAAATTCATAGTTTTTCAAAGTTACATTTTTCAAAAACCAACCGTTGGATCACTATGATTTTTGGCAGATACATGATAGGAGTATCTAATCTAATGGTCAGTTTTTCAAAATTTTCATTGCAAGTGGCTCTACAAAAGGGGAGCTGATGCAAGAAGCATCAGGTGCACCTAATATTAGAAGTTTTGTATATATGTGTGTGTGTGTGGGGGGGGGGGTGGGTGGGTTGAATATTTTGAAAATTCAACCGTTGGATTAGATATTCTTTTTATATAAGTTATATATGCCAAAAATCACATTGATCCAACGGTCAGAGTTAAAATAATAATAATAAAAATCTCACATTAAAAAATTGCGATGTTTTTAATTATAATAATTTTTCATAGTGACATTTTTCATAAACCAACCGTTGGATCACTCTAATTTTTGGCATACAAAATGTGTATAAGCAGAATATATAATCCAATGGTTGGTTTCTCAAAATATTCGATTTACATTGGTGTTTTGAAAATGGACGGTAGAAATAATGGTAAAAAGAATGGTTAGGGAAACTTGTCTATATATATACATATATATATTAGAACTTTTAATATCAGGTGCACCCGATACTTCTTGCATCAGGTGCCCTCTTGTAGAGCCACTTACGTGAAAATTTTGAAAAACTGACCGTTGGATTAGATATATACTCTTATCATGTATGTCATGTCTGCCAAAAACCACAGTGATCCAATGGTTGGTTTTTGAAAAAATTAACTTTGAAAAACTATGACTTCTTTGTTCTTTAAAATGTTATCATTTTTTAGCAGTTGTAGACATCCATTTTTTACCATGAGTAGGGTCATGAATGATTGCCTATGATTTGAGGTGAAATAGGGTGTCGAAATCCTAAGTCGCTCATAGTACCCTTTTGTGTAGATAGTTAGGGGTCATTATCGCATGTAGGTTTTTAGGTCGGATTGAGTCGATTCTTTTTTAATTTAGTTTTTAGAGAGTCTAGGAATGTCCCTGCTAAATTTCATAGCAATCCGAGTAAGGCTTGATAGGTAATAGAGTCTTTTGCGACTTGAAAGGCAACATAAAAGGAGAATCTCCCTAAGTGCAAATGGGTTAGAGAGAGATGCTCCGGCGATGTGCAAGAAGTCTGGGAAATGGAAGTGGAAGGTTATCCTATGTATGTTCTCTACCAAAAGCTTAAAGAATTGAAAAAAAGATTGAAACAACTAAATTTGAATAAGTTCAGCAACCCAAGTGGAAGAGTCCAGCAAGCTCGGGAGGATCTACACAATGCTCAAATTAATGCTCTTCAAAACCCCCTTGATATCCAAATGTGTTATGAGGAGAGAAAGTGTATGGAAAATTTTGTTGCTTTGTCCAGTGCTGAGGAAGCCTTCATGAAACAAAGTCTAGAATATAGTGGATCAAACTTGGCGACCAAAACACTTCATTCTTCCATAAATCTGTTAAAGCTAGGAATGGCCACAATTCTATTAAGTGTTTACTTGATGGGAATGGAAACAAGATTGAAGACCAGGAGAGGTTAAAATTGGAAGCCGTGTCTCATTTCCAAAGAATCTTAGGAACTAAACTTCCTTCCAGGTTATCTCTGCAAGATGAGCTGAATAGTCTCGATGGTTTAAAGTGGGACCAAGATCAAATAAATATCCTTAGTTCCCAAGTCACAGCGGGTGAATTTAAAGATGCCATTTTCTCTACCAAGGATGACAAAGCCCCTGGCCCGGATGGTTATTCATCTTTTTTCTTTAAAAAGTGCAGGGGTATTGTGGGTGAGGAGGTCACCAAAGCTGTTCTTGGGTTTTTTCAAAGTGGGAAGCTTTTGGGGGAAGTCAATGCCACTATTAATGCTCTGGTGCCTAAAATTTCAAACCCTTCTTCCATGAATGACTTTAGATCAATTTCCTGTTGTAATGTTATTTATAAATGTATTTCCAAGATTATTTCTAACAGGTTAAAAACTTGTCTTCCTATGTTGATTAGTGCTAATCAAACAGCTTTTGTGCAAGGAAGGAGAATTGCTGACAACATTCTGCTCACTCAGGAGATTTTGAAAAACTACCATCGTAACAAAGGGCCACCTAGATGTGCTGTTAAAGTGGACTTGATGAAAGACTATGACTCAGTTGGGTGGGATTTTCTGATTGCTTTGCTGGAAGTTTTGGGAACCCCTAGGTTAGTGGTTGAATGGATTAAAGCCTGTATTACCTCCCCCAGGTTCTCTATTGCTTTTAATGGTAATCTTGAGGGGTTTTTTGCTGGTGAAAGAGGTCTTCATCAAGGAGACCCCATGTCCCCTTATCTTTTTGTTCTGGTCATGGAAGTTTTTTCTAGAATTCTTCTTAAAGCTTCAAAATCTGATGATTTCACATTCCACTCTCGTTGTGGAAAGCTGGAGCTGTCCCACTTGTGCTTTGCTGATAATTTGTTCTTGTTTGCTTATGGAGATACTAAGTCTGCTTCTATCCTAAAGAATTCCCTGGACTATTTTGAAAACCTCTCTGGTTTGAAGGTCAGCTATTCTAAGAGTATGTTGTTTTGTGCTGGTATTCCTGAGGAAGACAAAGAATGCATTAAGAATATTTTGGGTGTCAAAGAAGGAAAGCTTCCAGTTAAATATCTTGGGGTTCCCCTTATCTCGTCAAAGCTTAAGGCTACTGATTGTCAACCTCTTTTGGAGAAAATTGCTGCCCATATTAATTCTTGGACTAATAAAAGGTTATCCTATGCTGGAAGATTGCAACTTCTCAGTTCTGTTCTTTATGGGATCCAAGTCTACTGGTGTAATGTTTTTATTCTTCCCAAGAGCATCATTAGGAAAATTGAGCAATTATTCAGTTCTTTTCTTTGGAAAGGTGAGGCTACAAAAGCTAGTGGGGCTAAAGTAAGTTGGATGTCTTTATGTAATCCAAAGCAAGAAGGAGGGCTTGGCTTGAGAAGAATTGAAGACTGGAATAGAGCTTCTATTATTAAACATATCTGGAATTTGTTTGCCTGTTCAGGATCTATTTGGGTGGCTTGGGTTAATCAGTTCTTTTTTTTTTTGGATAATTAAGAAATATATTTACCAAAAAAGAATTATAGCGCAAGAGCCATCCTGGCGACAAGCCGAAGCTTAAAAGCCTAAAAGGCCAACCAACCTCCCTAACCTAAAAAGAAACCTCTTACAACCCGAGAGGCTAGGGGAAAGGGAAAAACCATATACAAGGAAGGTCAACACCCTTCCTTCGAACATAAATAGCAACACGGATGCACACAACAGTAGCACCTTTCTATACCGGATTTTTATCAACAAAAAACACTGATGCGGCACAAGGATTTTCAAAATAAAATTCACATCATAAGAGAGAACACTGCACATGGTACAGTACACGGCTTCAGTAAAGCATGCTCTTGTGCAAGGCAACAAACATGTGCACGGGAACCTGAAGAAACCACTAGAAGAAACCACCAACCGTGGTTATGCAAAACCACAAACCAACAAAATGGTAATGGGAACCTGAAATGCCATAGGTCCAATAGCAATAACACACAAGAAAATTTTCCAAAGAGAAAATTGCCCATGAGAAATTGCAGCACGCACCAGCCATGCGTATCCACCAAGACAAAGTCATTCAAGCTGCACTTCAATAAAGAAATAAAACTTTGAGCAACCAGCACAAATGCGTGACCCACGAGAAGGCCATCCACATAACCCCGAGATTTTACAAGAAGCAAGAAAACTATGTGCTGACCCTGCACATATGAGAAACCACCAACCACCAACCGTGGTTTTGAAAAACCACAAACAAGCAAAATGCTTGGAGCACAGACCCAACTGCCACGACACCAAAATCACGTGCATGAGCACCAGGAGCACCGGAACCTACGTACATGCAGACCTGAACAAGCCGCTGCCGCATGAAAGAACCAAGTGCAACGAAAGAAACAAGGGAATGAGTTGCATGCAAAGCATGCAAACGTGTATTACCGGGATACCAGCTGGAGAGCAAAACGCTTTCGCACCACGTAATAAAAATAAAAAATGTTAACATCAATATCACGTGCTCCCTATCACCCTAGGAAGCGTGAACAATAGGAGAAAGAGAGCAAACAACAGCTTCAAGAGAGGGACAACCTGCCACAGCTGCACCTGCTCCACAGCAGACAGTGACAACAGAGAAAGGGACTGAAGCGGCTACCCATCTGTGGACACCCCATTTTTACCATTTATTTCTATCAAATGTCCATGCAAATGATCAACTAGAATAGCTGATCATTGGGTGAGGAATTGGCCTTGTAAAGACCAAATTGACCAAATTGCCCTTTGCTGAGGAAAAGGACAATTCATTATTTCATGTGTACATTTGGATTGGAATCAACCCATTTGTATTGCATTTGACTTTTGAGGTGTTTTAGAACATCCCTGTAAATTTTCATGGCATTCTGATAAGAACTCGATAGGTAATTAGGGTTTTTGCGACTTGAAGGGCATTTTCGTCCTTTTTCTCGTATAATTTCCGAATGACCTCCGAATTCGAAACGGATTGTTTCATGAGGTTTATATGGATGTGGGGAGTGAATTTGGTATGTCAATTGAGCCTTTGAATGGTTGGGATGGATTCTCCCAAAATCGATCCCGCGGGTAAGGATGAGCCGAATTAGGGTTTCGATCAAATTGACCGTGAATTGGTCGTTTTCACCAAAACAAAAGATTTTCAAAACATGTTGTTAAGTGCCAATTTCATGTTGAAACCATGTTTTTTAGAAGTGGTGCAAGCCTAATTGATCAATTTTACAAAACAGAGAATGGTCATTTGACCAATTTTGGCACAACCGGGTCGATTGGCTAGCTTTTTGCTAAAACCCTTGACCATGGTCAATTGATTTTAACCCAAAAACATTCTAAAAATGTGGAGGATCAAAGCACGGTCGTTTTGAGCCCTGAACCGTCGGATTTGGATCAAATTTGACCAAAATATGGCCAAAATTCGAAGACCCTTGAATTTGGGGATCGAAAAATGGAAATTCAGCACGGTGACCGTCCTAGCTAGGACGGCCAACCGTCCAACCTAGGACGGCCAGCCGTCCAGGCTAGGACGGCCACCAGCATGGCTCGAGCCAATTTTGCCAATTTTGAAACCTTGACTTATTTTGGCCGATTTGATTTGATTTTTTGGCTCAAATACGAAGGGATTCGGCATTCAAACCCTAGGAAGACTCATCCTAGGCCTTAGGATCGTTTTTTGAAGAATTTAATCTCAACCATTCAATGCTTTTAACCCTAGCTCTATATATATTACACTATAGAGGTTCAAGGGAAAAAGGGAGAGAATTTTAGGGTTTGAGAGAGAAGAGGCTACAGAATTTGGAGGCTCCTCACTCTTGCACCATTGAAGGAGGAAGAAGAAAAGGTTGAGGAGCTTGGAGGAGGCTAGCCAAGAAGGAGGGAGAAGGGTAAATTCTCAACCTCATTCTTGTTTCTTAAGTTCTTACATAAATCTGTGATGATATAATGTAAGTTCTCTTCATTCTCATATGAAATGGATCATCTTTTTCTGAGAATGTTTAACATGTTAGGGTAGTTTCTTATTTGTTTATGCATGATTAGAATAGGATGTAGTTTTAATATAGGATAATAGTATGTTCATCATGGATAGGATTGGTTTTATTTTGATTATCTATTAGCAAGCATGATTAGGGTTGTCTTTTATTGTTATTTTATGTGAACATGCATGATTAAGTTTAGGTTTTTTGTTATGATTTATGTTAGCATATATGTTTAGGGTTAGTTAACTTTATCGAGATTTTATGTTAGAATGCATATTTAGGGTTAATGTAGTTTTGTTGTGATTTTATGTGGGTATGCATGTTAGGGTTAGCTTTGTTATGATTTTATGTATATATGCATGATTAGAGTTAGTTTTATTATGATTTTATGTAAGTATGCATGGTTAGGGTTAGCTTTATTGTGATTTTATGTGAGTATGCATGATTAGGGTTAGTTTTATTATGATTTTATGTGATTTCATGTGATTAGGATGCATGCTTATGGTTGTTTAGTTTAATTACTATTTTATGTGAATATGCATGTTAGGGTTGATGTGTATGATTAGGTTAGCATGGTCGTGATTTTTGTTAGTATGCATGTTTAGGATTAATTAGTTTTATTGTGATTTTATGTAAGTAAGCATGCTTAGGATAATGTGTCAATGTGTTTGCATGGTTTTTTTGAAATCCTATGATGGTTATATGATATCCATGATTGTGTAAGTATGTTGAGGTATTTTTATAGTGAGTCTTGAGTCTTTTTGATTGTGCTTTTTTATGATTATTTGAACACTTGATTTGGATTTATTGGTTTGAATATATAAAATGTGTACGAGGGAGCGTGCAAAGGTGAGATCCTTCTCTTGTGTTTAAATTAATCGGTTAAGCATATTTTTATGTAGTTTTTGGATATGTTTTGCATGGTAATTTAATCAAGCATGATAGATTGTATGCTAGGGTGTTTATTCATTATTAACCAAGGATTAAGAATGATTTTTAGGCCATTAAAAGTGTATATTCAAATCTGTCCAGATTTGGATATATCCTTTAAAATGGTTTAATTATCATTTTTAAGCCATGTTTTGCATGATTTTTGTAGTTTATTTTGTATATTCATGTAGAAAGCATGCTAGGACATTTCCACATTTTTTTATTCTTTATTTTCATGATTTTTAGAGTGGTTAAAGGTTAATGTTCAAATCTGTCCGGATTTGTTTATGCCTTTAAATCATTTCTAAAAATTATTTTAAGGCTAAATCCAACTTAGAAATATGCTTAGGTTCACATAGATTAATTAGTGTGCATTTAGGAGCATTTTCATGCATCTTTAGAATTGATTACTTGCTATTGGTTTAAATTTCAGCATGCATTGCATTAGGATTTTAGGGTTTCTAGATTAACTTTAGGGCTAGTTAGAGACCCTAGGCTAGGAAGGTCACTTGACCTTCCCTAGGAATTTCCTTTGTTGTAAAGATTGCCATCAGAATCGTATATTTTATTTGATTTGAGATGTCGATCTTCGAGAGATTTTCTAAAAGATTTTTGATGCAATATTTATGAAATAAAAATGATTTTATGAGATATTTGATTATTAATTGATTTTCAAAAGATTTGAAATATTTTAAAAGATTTTTACTTTGGAATGAAATTCCTCCCAATATGGTTTGTTTTCTTGAAATATCTTTGAAAAAGATTTTCAATTGGAATTTAATTCTAAAAATAAGAATTATTTTAGAATATTTGGATTTTATGAATATCTTTTAATTTGAAATGATTTCAAATAAATGATTTTGAATAAATGATTTTGAACAAACAAAAACTCTCGAAGCTAGAGTCTTGAATTAGGTTGAAATACCTTTGATTGATGTGATCGATTACAATAGGAGAGTCCTAGGGTAGTCGAACTACGTGGACTTTGATACTTGCTAGGTGATACTAGTAAGTTACGTAGGCGCTAATAGGGCTCAAGTCCGCCCTAGGATGCCCGTAGGGTGTCCTAGGTTCTTAGGGTTTGTTTGTATATATTTTTTTATTTATTAATATAACTAATATAGATAATGCATTTATATCAATATTTTTCTTGGTTGATTAGATTATTTAGGATTATTTGTATTAAGAAATTTAAATAGCCCAAATAAATTAGAAGTCCTTTAATTAGGGCGAGGTGGGTGCCTACAAGCGAAAGCTTGGAACCTTCCCACGTCGTAACCTAGCCCCCGGATCCAACTCTGGTTCAAAGACTGTCTTTTCATTGAAAATGGAGTTTGTTTTGTTTTAAAATAAAAACATTTTTATGGTTTCCTTATTCCTTAAAAATAAGGTGGCGACTCCTTTGTTTTAATTTCTAAACCCCCCTAATCACATCGCCCGGTGATGATGTGGACTCACACCACCCAAAGCCCCGTCCGCGAGGCTGGTCCACACCATCTCTCGAGACCTGCACCCAGGCCAGAGCAAGACCCACCTACCGGAAAAGACTCAAGAACCGCAGGGATGCTCGGAGGACTAACGGACTGGAAACTCCCACGGAGAACGACTACAACAGCTCGATCTCGTGAGCTACTGAACCCGAGCACAACAAAGCTCATCAACCAACAACCCAAGCACGCAACATCAGAAAACCCCAACTGGAATCAATAAACCTCACGACATCCAAGGAAGTGACCCCAATCACCACAACGAGCAGCTGCAACAACAAATAATCTTAACCCAGTAGACCGAGAACAGCTGAAACCGTGAAAAGCAAAAAACTCAGCAGCAAGAAGAACTGTTGCACAATGTAACCAAGCTGACAAGCACCGTAACACTGTAGAACCGTCCAAGAACACCATGAACAAGCTTAACAGCTCACATAATGCAGAACTACAGAAAAGATAAATAAAGAAAAAAAATATAAAAAGATACATCCAAGAAAAAATAAAGAAAACATGAGGGAAAGGAAAAAACGACAAGAACAAAAACCACTAGAACCACCCCACTCCAAGCAACCAAACCAGGTTGCAACAGAACACCAGGCAAGGCACACCCCAGTACTGGCTACCCAGAGCCAACACGGTTTCTGCGGCAAATAACAGAAACCTAAAACCAAATCCTTGATTTGCACACCAACAAAGGAAGCTTGTGCATCACTATCAATGGAAACAGAGGTTAATAGCAAGGCCAACAATGAGTGGGAGGAGCTTTTGGAGTGTTAAAGTCCCTTCTGAATGTTCTTGGAGCTGGAGAAAGATTCTTAGCATGAGAGATTTTGCTAAACCTCTGATTTCCCATATTATTGGTAATGGCAAGAACACTTTTCTTTGGCATGATAATTGGCTACCTTGTGGCCCTATCTCTCAGTGCTTTGGTGATCGTATTATATACGATGTTGGTTTCTCTAGTCTAGCCAAGGTTGAAGTTGTTATTGAAAGAGGGAACTGGAACTGGCCTGTTACAAATTCCCTAGATCTTTTTGAGCTTAGACAGATTCAGATGGGTATGCCAGCTCCTGTTGTGGATGTTGAGGATAAAGTGATCTAGAAAGAATCTAATAATGGGCTTTTCTCTATTTCTTCAGCTTGGAGCAAGATCAGAGGTCATCTTCCTGAAGAGGACTTGTTTAGCACATAATTCGCCCATTTTTACTTGTCTTTTTGTACATTTTACCTGTTCTTCAACCCTAGTTTGGCTTGATTCTGGTATTTTTAATCCTTTCATTGTTTTTGAGCACTTGCAGGTTGCATGGTGCTAATTCCATTCTTTTGAAGGTGTTCGATGAATTCCGAAGGTTTTCATCCATTGACCAAGGTGAACTAGCATTTTCTCATGCTCGTTGTTATGCATCTATGGAGCATTCTCCGTCAAGGCCTTCCCCAAGCAAGTCATCCGCCCAATTCCAGTGCATTGGTGAACCAAGCATCTTTGGAGCGGTCCTTAAAGCTCATGCGATCATTTGGGGCAAGCTAAGATGAAGCGAGGAAGTTGGAGGGCAAAAATATGCAGAATTTGGCTTTGCAGCAAAGGGGGTACCGGTCCCTCCTAGAGGGGTACCGGTCCCCATGAGGCAGTGATGTTTGGTACCGGTCCCTCCATGGAGGGGTATTGGTCCCTTTGTTCGGGAAAGTCTCCGGGTCAATCGTAAAACACACCAAGCTCAAGGGCACTCTTGTCCTTTGGTCCCCATGTTTGATACCCTTTTGGGGGGGGTATTTATTGTGCTTTTGCAGCTGAATGAACCATTCTCTCTTGCTCTTAGTTTGGTTTTCTAGGGTTAGCTTAGTTCTTAAGGGTTTTAGCTTAGTTTTTCTTGGTTTCTTGCATTTCTAGCTTAGAGTAGCTTAGTTTGTTGGTCTTTATTGTTGTTTCCACTTTGTAAACCCTAGTTTAGGTTGTTGTTTTCCATTTAACTCTCAAGGTTGTAAGCTACACTTATTTTTGGATCATTTATTACATAGCATTTACTCTTTTTCAGCTTTTATGGTTGTGTATGGTTATTGTCTTCTTCATTATGGCTAGCTAAGCATTCAAGGAGGGTTTTATGGTGAAGTTCCTCTCCAATGCCTTAGGTAATGGTGGTTTCTCAACTCAAATGCTTTATTGTTAATGGAATGTGGCCTCTTCTATTCTCTTCCCTTTTGAAACCACATGGAGTCTATTCATGACCAAGACATGACTTGTGAGAGGTTGTATAGTGGTGATGAGCACATATGAACTCCATGTGTATGTTAAAACCTCAAAATGAGTAGTAAGTTGCATCCATCATATGTTTTATTCTCTTGAGCTTGTATTGTTAAATCTTTCCATTCAAAGCCATATGTCACATGGACCATTTGGATGAGTAATGTTTGAGAAACCACTAAACCTAGGTTAGGAAGGAATGAATCCATAAAACCCATCCTTTCTTTTATTTGCAAGTTTTCAAATCAAAGCTTTGCCATTAATTTGGCACAAATATCAACCACCAAACAAAACCCCCATGTTTACAATTGTTTTTACATTCATTGGGTAGCATAACCTAAGAATCACTAGAACCTATTCCACTCCCTGTGGAAATGACCTAGGTACTCCCTAGTATTATTGCTTGACGACCATAGGACTCCTACGCTTGGGAATCTCATGCGCACAACACTTCAATTTACGTCCAAGCAATTGGCGCCGTTGCCGGGGAGTGGCGAGCGTTCTAGTTGATTCGGAGAGAGAGCTAGTGGTAATTTGCAATGACATTGCAAATCAGGTAAGTTTTCTCACCTCTTTTACTTTATGCAAAAATTCTGTGTATATAACTCTTGTAAATATCATTTTGGTTGAGGTGAAATTAGTGCATGTCGGCGTGGGCTCGTGATGAGCAACACCGACTTGTAAGAATCACACCTCAACAAACTCCTAGTAATCCAATTGCAAGACGCTTATTTCACTTACCTTCCACTCCTTCAATGGAGCACACTGAGAATCAATAAATTCCTTTAAATCCAAATGACCAAGGGTTACCTCACAACCCTCAAAGACCTTATGACCCTCCGCTGCAAGGAGATGGTGTTGTTCGGCAGGCAACCCCGGCGGTGGGAAGGGGGAATCCTAATCCCCATGCTCAACCATATAGAGAACCCCCTGTCCCTTTGGCTAATTTTGGGAGGACTCTTAGGGAGATTTTGAGACCTACAAGAACCACCACACCCTCATGTATTTGCCTACCTCAAGAGGCCCATAATTTTCCCATGAGACCGGAGATGATTCGTCTTCTCCCTGAATATAGAGGGTTCGATTATGAGAATCCCTATACATACATGAGAGACTTTGAGGATGTGTGTAGCGCGTTCCTTTCTACAGGATCGCCCATACATATCATATGCTTGGTTTTATTCCCTTTCTCTCTTAAGGACAAAGCGAAAATATGGTTTCACTCTCTTACCCCTAATTCTATCCACAATTGGAGTGACATGCAACGCATATTCCTTGATAAATTTTTCCCTCCGGGGCGCACTAATGCACTTTTGAGAGCTATCCAAAATTTTTCTGAAAAACCGGGTGAATCTTTTGCAACTGTATGGGAAAGATACAAAGAGCTTCTTAATGCTATCCCTCATCATGGTTTGGATATAGGCCAAATCATTGACTACTTTCATCAAGGGCTTTCCCTAGAAAACAAACAGTATATCCAAATGATGAGTGGGGGACAGTTTTATGAGAAGAGCCCTGAAGAGGCCATACAGTGTTTTGATTCCATAGCGGAGAATGCCCGGAATTGGGAGACTAATTCTTCTCTTGATGCCGCTAGAGTGCAAAGTGTACCCGTTGGAGGAGGAAAACATCATGTGAAGGATAATGATGACCTCCAAGCCAAAATAGCTAGCTTGACTAGGAAGTTAGAGGCCATAGAGCTACAAAAAGTGAGTGAGGTGAGCACCGTGCCCAAAGTGCCTACGGCACCTACGGGACCTAGGATGGAGGACTTGTGCATAATTTGCGATGATCCCACTCATTCCACCCAAGATTGCCATAATCTTCCCCAAGTTAAGGGAGCCATTCAAATTGAGCAAGCCAATGCTCTCAACTACCAAAGGAAGCCCTTCAACTCTCCATTTTCTGAAACTTACAATCCGGGGTGGAGTAAACACCCCAATTTTAGTTGGAAGAGTGATGGAGGAAATGCTTCCTCAAGCCAAAGCAACCCAAATCCAAATCCTTTTCAAAGTAACCAAGGTTTTCCAAGTCAAAATTTCCAAAATCAAAACTTTCAAAACCAAGGTTTTCAAAATCAAGGTCAAGGTCCCAACTACCAAGGTCAAGGGTTTCCATCAAACCCTAACCCAAATTTTGGTCCACCACCGGTAAACTCCTATCTACCACCCCACAAGAGGAATTATGATGATGTGATTGCACAACTTGTGCAAGGTCAAGCTCAAACCAATCAAGCCATAGGGGATATGAGAACCCAATTGACTAAGTTGACCACAACCTTGGGAGCACTTCAACAAGAGAAGGGGAAGTTTCCCTCTCAACCCGTGCAAAATCCACAAGGTCAACATAGCATTGGATCCTCAAATCCCAATGAAGGGAACCATGAACATGCCAAGGCCATTACCACTCTTCGAAGTGGAAAGATTATTGACAAAACCATCCCACCCAAGGATTCCAACAAAGAAGTTTCTAAAAATTTACAAAAGGAATCGAAGGGGGATGAGAAAGATATTGAAAATGAGCCTAGCGTTCCCAAACCAAGTGGTGTTGATATTGGTTCAAGCCAAGAGAGGGCTAAATTTATTCCTGCCGCCCCATTTCCCCAAAGACTTAGGGCACCTAAGAAATTGACAAATCATGCTGAGATATTTGAATTGTTTAAACAGGTGAAAGTCAACATACCTTTGTTGGATGCTATTAAACAGGTGCCCTCGTATGCGAAATTCTTGAAAGACTTGTGTACAGTGAAAAGGAATTTGGGGGTGCATAAGGAAGTGTTTATGACTGAGCAATCCACATCCCTCTTGCAAAACACCTTGCCCTGTAAATACAAAGACCCCGGGACCCCTACCATTGAAATAACCATAGGAAGTTCCAAGGTGGGTAGAGCTTTAGTAGATTTGGGGGCGAGTGTTAATTTGTTGCCATATTCTGTTTATGTGGAGTTGGGGTTGGGAGAACTAGAGTCAATTGGGATCAAACTTCAAATAGCTGACAGGAGTGTTTTTTTTTTTTTTTGGATAATTAAGAATATTATAACAAAAAAAGAGGAATACAGCGCAAAAGCCATCCAGGCACCAAGCCGAAGCTTAAAAGCCCAAAAGGGCAAACAAACATCCAAGCCTACAAAAGAAACCTCTTACAACCCAAGAGGCTAGGGAAAAACCAAAAAAGACTAAAAAGGGTCAACACCCTTCTTTCTAGCTTTCTTAAAACCATGCAATTTGTCATGTAAACGCATTCTAGCAGACTTAGGAGGATCAACAAAAGTATCAACAAGAGAATCACAACCCAGAAGGGAATCAGAATCAACAGCATTGGAGAGAACCTCAAACGAATTCTTCCCTAGGCTAGTAGAAGGCTCCGCAGTTTTACTAACACCCGAAGGTGATTTGGCTTTTAACGAAGAAACCTCAATCCACTCACAAGGATTGTTGTTGTTTAAGGTATCAACCTTTGTAGGAGAAGGAACACATTCCTTGGAATTTTCTTCTTTATTGGCTACACCCGGATGAGAAACCTTTGGAACAGGGGAACCACTCTTCTTAACCTTCCACACCTGACTCGAAGAAGGAGGCAGGCCTAAAGGGCATTTTTGGGAAGAATGCCCAAATACCTTACACCTACTGCATCTAGTAGGTTTCTAAGGAAATTCAAGTAAAATTTCAGAAGTAACTCCCTGCCCCAAATCAAACATCAAGGAATTTGGGATTTCCTTATCAGCATCAATTTCCACACAAATTCTCGCCAGATTATCCAAATCAACATACAGAGGATTACCCAAGGTGCTACCAATGAACTCCAGACCTTCAATAGAACACAAAACAATTAGAAGATTTTTTAATTTAATCCAAACTGGGATTTTAGAAAAATATTCCTTTTTCAACACCATCCCAAAACTCCACCTCTTGATCACCATAAGGCTACCAGCAATGAAGGAAGGCTCTCCATTTAAAATATTATTCAAGGCAGATTCATTTCTCACTTTTAAAAGAAAAAAACCCGGCTCAAGTTTGATAATTTCAAGCACATCATCACCCCAGGATCGACATGCCCAATTATTCACTAAGGAAAATGGCAGGTTTGTATCAATAATGTGTCCCACAAAAGCAAACTCCCACAGTTTTTCCCCCACATCAATGATAGCTTTAGGAATTGCAAACATACCATTAGAAGCAGTTCCAACGTCCTTTTTTAAAAGCTTATGTAGATTTGCTTTAGGTTTGCTCCATACAGAAGGAAACTTCTCTTGTTCAAAGCCATTAACAGCAGCCTTTAGCGGAGGAAATTCAGAGTCTAAATTTTGAGCACCCCTTCTCTTTCCAGAATAACCATAACCAAAATTAGAACCCCTTCTACCACGGGCATTACCACTATTACAGTTATCAAGTGATTCTCGGTTCACCTTAAGATTGCCATTACCCACACCAAGAGATTTGCCATCACCTGACCCCACATCAAAGGACCCAATTGGCGGGCAGGCAATGGTATCTTGCTTAACAATTGGAGTCCCAACAGATGGAGCATCCTCAATGCCCACACACTGATCAACAGATGGAGTATCCACACTGACCACACACTGATCAGCAGCAATAGAAGCAGCAGCTACCCCATCGTCGCTATCACTCAGCTGGCATTTAGGGCAATCTTCAAGGGTAGCACAAGAACAACAATCACTATCACTTCCAGCAAAACTGGAAACAACATCCTCACTATCATTCTTACCAGCCCCAGAAATTGGGTTCGGACTTAGTTCATGAATGTTCAAAGGATTCAAAAAGGAGGATAAAATGGAGTTAAGTTCAACATGATTCGTTAACCCCTTACCTTCCCTAGCTAAGATTTCCTCAAGACCCTTTTTAACAATAATACAAGAATGTAAATCCTCATGATTACGGATCTGATTACGAAGCGTAAGAGCAGTCTCCTCTAAGCTCCAATTTTTGAGTTTCATAAGGTTAAGTACATGCTTAACCTCAACCGAATCAACTCCATCATTGATTTTATCATGGAAGTCCTTGAGAGACATCTTGGTACCCTTCTGCATAGAAGCCTAGAAATTGCAGCAGCAACAATAACGGAAAACCACTGGGAAGAACCGTGGGTAGAAAAGCTAGAAAAGCTGCAAATCAACCCAAAAATTGCCAACACTGAAACCAGAGCAAAGCAACCCAGAATATGCCAAGAAAATAACCCTACATCCCGTAATGGAGGAAACCCACAACCAAGAGCAGCAACACACCAGGTTAACTAGAACAGCAGCAATACTGAAGACGAACTCAAAACACGAGACCACTGAAGCTCGGTAGAAAGTCCCAGTCCACTGTAGCAACTGAACCCAACTGAACCCACCCCAAACCTGCAGCAGATGCACTGAGAACCCAAAGCAAGAAGACTACGAGCCCACTCAAACCACTCAGTATGAAAACAGATCCCAAATCTGCGGCTCAGCGGCGTTAACCCCAATCGAGAACCTCCACAAACCCATATCTGCAAATACAGAGAACAGCAAGGATCACGGGAACCGAGACACGAGTTACAGCGGAATCAATGGATCGCGGACTCACTGGTTGCCCAGCAACACATCAGAGAACACAAGAGCACCCCGCAACCACAAAACAAAATAAATCTGCATCAACCATCAGATCAGAGCAAGCACTGAGATTTCAAAAAGTTTTCAAGAAGAAACCCAAAAGAAACCCAAAACGGCAAACCCAGATTTGTAAAAATGAAACATCTAAATTCTGAAGAATCACGAGATATGAACAAAAACACCCAAAAAATGCCACTAAAAACTCGAACCAGCTTGTAGAACGCGAATCCCAGCTGCCAGTAACGAAAAATGGATACAAACCCAAGAAGATCTGATGTACTGAAGCACCACCACCACCAAAAGCTGCAGAAAATACTGACAGGAGTGTTAAGATACCTAGGGGAGTAGTGAAAGATGTACTTGTGCAAGTTGATAAATTCTATTTCCCCGTGGATTTTGTGGTGTTAGAGACCCACCCTGTGGTAGATCAAGGGAGTCAATTCCCTGTGATTCTTGGTAGGCCTTTCTTGGCCACAGCTGATGCTTTGATACAATGTAGGAGTGGGTTGATGACCCTAACCTTTGGAAACATGACTGTTAACTTGAATATTTTCAATTTGATAAGGGAAGTGGGGGAAGATATGGATGAAGAGGTGCATGAGGTGAGTAGGATAGATACCTTAGTGCAGCACCAATGGGATCTTTCCGCCCATGATGATCCATTGCAGTCATGTCTAGTAAATGGAATTGTTGATGATGAGGAGGTGAGTGAAGAGATGGAGTTTCTATACTCCATGCTCAATGAAGAAGAAGTTTTAGAAGTGAATGGGTGGGTGCCTCGCTTCGAAGCATTGCCACCCATTGAGAAAAGTCTTGTCCCATCAAGTATCCAACCACCGGAATTAGAGTTGAAACCCTTGCCCTCCGATTTGAAATATGTGTACCTAGGTGACAATGAGACTTATCCCATGGTCATTTCTTCTCACTTGGAGGTTGACCAAGAGCTTAAATTGTTGGAAGTGCTTAGAGACCACAAAAGTGCCATAGGTTGGTCCATTGCCGACCTCAAGGGAATTAGTCCCTCTCTTTGCACTCATAGGATTTATCTTGAGGATGATGTCAAACCTTCACGCCAACCTCAAAGGAGATTGAACCCTATTATGAAGGAGGTTGTGCGAAAGGAGGTTCTGAAGTTGTTGGATGTGGGGATAATCTATCCTATAGCGGATAGTAAGTGGGTGAGTCCTATACAAGTGGTGCCCAAGAAATCGGGTATTACTGTTGTAGAGAATGAAGAGGGTGAATTAATTCCCACACGAGCCACCACGGGATGGCGAGTGTGCATTGACTATAGAAAGTTAAATTCATCCACTAGGAAAGACCACTTCCCCTTGCCCTTCATTGACCAAATCCTAGAGAGAGTTGCGGGACATGCCTTCTATTGTTTCCTAGATGGATATTCGGGCTACAACCAAATAGAAGTTTCCTTAGAGGATCAAGAAAAGACTACTTTCACATGTCCCTTTGGGACATTTGCCTTTAGGAAAATGCCTTTTGGTTTGTGTAATGCTCCTGGTACCTTCCAGAGATGCATGACTGGGTTGTTTAGTGATATGGTGGAAAAGATTGTTGAAGTTTTCATGGATGACTTCTCAGTCTTTGGGGATTCTTTTGATGGGTGTTTGGAGAACCTATCTAAGGTTCTAGGAAGATGTGAGGAGAAAAACCTTGTGCTGAATTGGGAAAAGTGTCATTTCATGGTGACACAGGGAATAGTCCTAGGACATATTGTGTCGTCTAGGGGAATAGAGGTTGATAAGGCCAAGATCGAGTTAATTGCTAAACTTCCTTCTCCTAAGACTGTAAAAGATGTGAGATCATTCCTAGGACACGCTGGCTTTTATAGGAGGTTCATTAAGGGATTTAGCGGGATTGCGCGACCCTTGTGTAATCTCTTGGGAAAGGATGTTCCTTTCGAGTGGGGGCATGATTGTGAGGTCGCTTTTTGTAAACTGAAGGAAATGCTAACTTCACCTCCTATCATGCAAACACCCGACTGGAATTTGCCTTTTGAAATCATGTGTGATGCCAGTGATTTTGCCATAGGAGCGGTGTTAGGTCAAAGGGTGGATAAAAAACCACATGTCATTTACTACGCTAGTAGAACAATGAATGATGCCCAAAGAAACTACACAACTACTGAGAAAGAGTTGCTAGCGGTGGTTTTTGCCTTAGACAAGTTCCGGTCGTACATCTTAGGTTCACCCATTTTAGTCTTTACTGACCATGCGGCACTTAAATACCTTTTGACAAAGCAAGATGCCAAACAAAGACTAATTAGGTGGATTCTACTCCTCCAAGAATTCAATTTAACAATTAAAGATAAAAAGGGAGTTGAGAATGTTGTCGCCGACCACTTGTCTAGGATCTCCTTTGATGATTCTGCTAACACC
>JAESVK010001058.1:89264-102447 GCA_017140935.1 Hamamelis virginiana
GAAGAATAGGAAGGGTCTAATTTGAATAACCAATGCTATGATACAATGTTAAGTTTCCAATCTAAAAGTGTCTAATTTGATAGAAACAAGATGATTAAAGTTGGTGATTTGGGGAAAGGGGGAGGGGGTTGTAGGAGCAGGGGAAGGGGTAGTGGTTGATGAGGCTGATGGGGGCGTTGAAGAAGAAGCCATGTGTAATAGATATGAAAAATTCAAGAAGATGAGAGCTTAGAATGACAAAACAGGCTCTAATACCATTTAAAAGCAATAAGCTTTGCAGAGAATTCTCACCCTTAATTCTTGGTGAGGATGAATATTTTATTTTTATTGTTATGAGATAATAATAATGAGACTTTAATTAATTATAAGCCATTGTCATCATTGCCTTTTTCTTTATGTAGTTTTTATTTTATGCAACATGATTGTGCAGCAAGAGATAGGCCTAAAATCACTCATGCAAGATGGGTCAGGCACTTTGGGCACAAGAGCTATAGCAGTAGAATTCACATCTCTCAAAGAATTACCAGATTGAAAGAAATAGGAGATAGGCAATTACATCATTTTGAATGACTCTCCTAGACTAACAAGTCAACCCAACCAATCAGAGAAGATATTTGGGAAATAAAAAAAGATCAAGGAGGGTTTTCTCTAACAATAATGATTTAATACTTTTGAAAATGCCCTTGTAATAAAGTTAATTAGTAATTAATTAACCATCAAACTTTAAAAATACTTTATTAATTAATCATGATTTTGTCTCTCACGCATCAAACCTCAAAAAACTTATTCACACCTAGTGTAATCTATCTCAAGGTTCGAGTTTGATGGGAAGGACTTAAGACCTAGATTTCAGTGTTTCTTAGAGTTCTAATGGGAGCTCCTATTTGCTTTTTTCATTTTCATATTTAGGAATACTAGCTACAATATAAAAATGGGAGCTCTTTCTATATTTGGTATTGTGCTTTAATGGGAAGCTCGCATATTTGACACTATTGTCTTCCAATGGATTTAAATTAATAGAAAATCTTATGTAAACTATTTGGGAGAAGAAAGCTATTGTCAAATTTTTTTTCAAATATGAGAGACATTGATGCCCCATTACTATAGTTGAAACCATAGATGGTAGTCCATTAGAGTAGCTTTTTGCCATGGCTCCCAAATTTGACAATGGTAGCCCACTAGCCCCAAATGAGAGCACATTGGAGATGTTTTTAAGGAAAAGAGAAACGTAAGTGTGTATATATATATATATATAGTCTCGATCTGCTGAGACTGTAACAGTTTTCAACGGTCATAATTTTTCTCGTATATATCTTGAGATGTTTACATTCGATCAAAGTGATTTTTGACATGCATGACATTCATAAGAAGAATATCTAATCCAACGGTTACTTTTTCACAATATGTATCCCACAATCACCTATTAATTTCAAGCTTACATAACATATATAAGCATATGTTGACTAGATTGGGACTTCTAGGCTTCAGCATATGCTCATATCTATCCATTAGATTAGATATATATTTTGCTTATGGATGTCATGCATGCAATAAATCATGATGATCTAATGTAAACATCTCAAAATACAAACAGAAAAAACGGTGATCGCTGAAAATTGACACATTTTTTTCTTATTGTCATTTTTGAGTAATCGACTGATGGATTATTATAATTTTTGGTATGCATAACATACAAAAGTATAGTATCTAATCTGACCGTAAATTTTTCGAACGTACATGTATCCCACAATTATATACTAATTTCATTAATCTTACAAAAACTTATATAG
Source organism: Hamamelis virginiana (assembly GCA_017140935.1). Classification (NCBI taxonomy): domain Eukaryota; kingdom Viridiplantae; phylum Streptophyta; class Magnoliopsida; order Saxifragales; family Hamamelidaceae; genus Hamamelis; species Hamamelis virginiana. Next base: position 91,055 of record JAESVK010001058.1, read on the forward strand.
TGGATCATTTATGTGAATATATATATAGTCCCAATCTTGCAAAGATGTCATCTTATCGTTAGGCTACTTTCACTAGGATTAGTAATTTTAAAAAACCGACCTTTGAAATATTAGATAATCTTCTAATGCATATCATGTCTTCCAAAAGTCACAGTGATATGATGGTTAGTTTTTAAAATATAATCTGTTAAACAATATAGTGTGACAACATCCAATGATAGATATTGTTGTTCACATACTGTATTTTGAAACCGATTGTTGGATTATTGTAATTTTTTGTAGACATGACATAAATAAGAAGATTGCCTAATCCACAGGTTGATTTTTCAAAATACATATCCTAAGGCTTTGTGTGGGCTAAGGATAAGATAAATAAGGATGTTTGCAAAATCTAATTAACCACCTTTATGGGGACAAATCCTCATGTTCTGTGCATTAATTTGATTTTTTAAATCGAGTTTGAGATCATAAATAGGCATTTTGGTCTACATATTTCAAAAGGACCTTACAGTAGAGTAAAAAAATAGAAAAACTTTTGGGTAACAAAAAATTTATAAAAATGACCTATAGGTATAGAGCTCAAAATAGTATAGTATGTGTATGGTTTTCACAGCTTATTCTTGATCCGGTTCTTTTTTTAAAAAATACCTCCAACTGAATTCCATCGGTTTGTTTAAAACTCGAACCAAGATCGAACCAAACTTTGCAAGAACTGAAACTTAACAGAGCCAAATTGGCTGACTATTGAAACAATTGTATTGGAGAACATCATAGTAGCCTCCTAATGCCATTTCCGTACAGTTTTTAAAATGCACGAAAATAGATGTTCTAACTTGTTGTCACATCATTTGATTTAAGAATTTAGGTTTAAAATTCGGTCAACTTAATATTTTTCTTTTATAATTATACTTGTAGTAGTGCATAACATTTTTCTTTTAAAAACATAAACTTGATCGATGTTGCATTTTTGGGCTTTTATATTCTTGGAATGGTTCCATATATAAGACATCAAATTATCCAAAATTTTAATAATAATAATAATAATAAAAGATAAACCAAATGTATGTTTGCTATAATGGAAACGAGATCAAGTTAATTATCAAACTCAAATCCTTGTGCAGTTACTAGGAAAGATTTGTGTACGATTGGAAAGGACCCTTGGTAGATTAGATATTATTGAAATATCAGGTCATGTTCCCTTTACACCTTAATTTGAAATCATAATAATTATACTTTTAAAACTACCTAGTACATTTAACTTTATAAATACTTTAATTAATCATGATTTTGCCTATCACCAATCCCAATACTCTGAATTATGTTTGATTGCAAAAAACAGAAAACTTATAACGTTCACACTCTCAACCCTAATTTCTTGTCAAGGTTCGAGTTTGATTGGAAAGGCACAAGGCCTTTTAGTGCTTTAATTTACTGTAGAAAAAGAGAAAGAAGCATGCAGAGCCCATTCTTCAGCCTTTAGCCAATCACTGCCATTGCAAGAGCACATGCATGTTCTATTGTGTAGTTAATATCCCACAGTTCGCCGCGAATCCTGGCTCATACAATAACTTAGAACATTGCAATACAAATGATGCATATTTTTACTTTCTTTCACATCATCCCAATATCATATCCCATTAATATTGATACGAAATATTGATTTTGAAATCAAATTTTACTTTCTTTCACTGCCATCTAAGTTTATGTAACGTCATGGATTTTTAATTAATTTGGGATATGAATTTTGAAAAATCGACTATTGTATCAAATATATCTTTTACAAATGTCATGCATGTAAAAAATTAGAATGATTTTATGGTCGGTTTCTAAAATATAGACGGTAAAAGATTATGACAATATACAGCTGTGAAAATTGTCACAATTTTTCATGATCTCTATTTTAAAAACTGATCACCGGATTAATGCGATTTTTGGCATTGATCGATGACATGCATAAGAATAATATATATCTAATCCAACTGTCGGTTTTTCAAAGTCATTATTCTACATTGACTAAAAATCTAAGTTCTCACGTAGGCTTATATGTCACCCATAAGAAAATTATTATATATATATTTGAAAAATTTATAGTCGAATTAGATATTATTCTTATACATGTCACTTGTATCAAAAATCACAATAATCTGATAGTCAGTTTCTAAAAATTTTCCTGTGAAAATTTTAAATTTTTTTGAGATGTTGACAATGGATCACTGAATAACTTATGACATATGAAATCCATAAGAAGACCAAACAATTTTTTAAAATACATATTTCACAATATATATATATATACACATACACACACTGACTAGCTTTATTAAAGTTGGAATATGTGCATGGCATCATTCCAAAAACATTAGTGAAATGAAAATGCATTCAATACCTATAAAAGTAGATCTGTTGTAGTTAACAAACTTCCCCTCTATTAATTCATAAGTAATAAGATCAAATACATTAATCCATAAAAGCTTATTTATAACATAATTATGGAATGGCAGAAGTTGACATAACCACTCTCTATTTGATTAAACAAGGATATATATACCTAGTTATTTACAATGATGCATTATATATAATGCTATATTAATGGTGAATTGGATGGATTGATGTGCCAAATCTAATAACCTCTTTATGGGGACAAATCTTCATGATCTTTGCATTTGATTTTTAGAATGGTTCGACCATCTTCCAAGTAACCATTCTTGTTAGAGAGTGCTGCAACTGATGAAGAAGGAAAACAAAACAGAGAAGAAATAGATTGGACAATGTAATCAAACATCATTTTTTTCACTAACCTCCTCTTTGGTGGAATTAAACTTTCATTATTCTTCTTGGGTTTGAACCATGGTCCAGTCTTGGCTCCACCCTTTTCATCTCCTGGGCTCAGCTCCATTCTCTCCCTCTCTCTCTCTCTCTCTCCCTCTCTAATGTGGTTACACTGAGTAGGAAACTTAAGAGCAAAGCTTCCAAAGCTAATCTCTCTCTCTCTCTCTCTCTAACGTGGTTACACTGAGTAGGAAACTTAAGAGCAAAGCTTCCAAAGCTAAAGGGTTGGTGTGCCCTAATTTATATTTGTACATTGTATATTTAGTCAAACCGAAGTCGTAACGATGTCCTTACATTCTTATCGTAAGGATATTTTCATTGGGAAATGTATTTTTGAAAAATCGACTGTTAGATTAAATAATATTTATACGTATATCATGTTTACCAAAATTTACAGTGATCCAACAGTTGGTTTTTAAAATACAGGCATTTAAACAATTTTGACAGCATCCAACGGTAAATACTGTCAAAGTGTTTCACGAACTGTATTTTGAAAACCGATTATCGGATCACTGTGATTTTTTGTAGACATGACATTCATAAGAAGATTATCTAATCCAACAGTCGGTTTTTCAAAATATCATTCCTATGACTTCTAGAAGGGACGTCCTTATGATAACTAGCATAAGAACTTCCTATTTAGATTACTTAAACAGCCACGTGGCAGAGCAATAAAATAGGATTAATTAAGAAAGTGGTCGGAATTGAACCAAGATAGACTCAATGAGGGTCGCTTAGATTCCCTCATGGTCATTGTTGGCCGACCGGCCGACCCCACGTTTTGCTATTTTGGTGTTGAAGTTTGTAAAGCCCGCCATATATATATATATAACTTTTTCTATTACAAGTTGGCTATCATCTCATGCATGCGTAATTAATCTACATGTAGTTTTCCATTTAAATAAAAAATACCTATTACGCAAAGGTGTCTTATTGTAATCTATTATTTTACACAATATGAGGAATTAATGCGCGCTATGTATTTAAAACAACAATTCTATTCAACTTTTCTTTTCAGCCTCTCTTTTATTTCTCCCTCTCATGTATGTCCAATCTGGAATAGGTATTTTGAGAAACCGACAGTTTGATTAAATGATCCGCTTATACATATCATGCATGCAAAAAATTACATTAATCCAACGGTCAATTTATCAAAAAAATAGACATGAACATTTTTTTCATAACTTTTCATTATGTTTTATAATTTTTCTCAAAATTATTAAAAAAATCGACTGTTGGATCAATATGATTTTTTGCATACATGATTTGTATAACCGTAACATCTAATCCAACGGTCAATTTCTCAAAATTGTCCCAGATTGGATATACATGCTGGGAAGGAAAAAAAAAAAAAAAAAGGAAGGCTGAAAAGGGAGTTAGGATGGAATATTTCTTAAAACAATTCTATCAAAAAATATACTTCAAATGAATCTAAACCCTTCATCTATCATGAAGTAAAGAAATTGTTAAAAATAAAAAGAGCTCGATGATTCCTATATCATTTGGGATACGCTTTTTAAATTATAATTTTAGGACATTGAGTATTTCCCTTATGCGTACATATATATGGGAGGGTTTGGATATTAATTAGTTGCATCTGTAGAGATATCGATCATCTGCAACATCTAGCCATTTGCAAGAACTGCATTGGGATTAGAGGTAGAATTGTGATCCTATTCATAACTAGGTTTGCATCTGATTCGGCATTCGTTAATAATCCACTATAATCTTCACCATCCCCATTCAGTAGGGCCATCTTTGCATCACTTAAAGCCCTGTTTGGAATATTTTTGCCCAAAAATACGTTTTGAAACTTAAAAAATCCACTTGATCTAAAAAGATAAGTAATAATTATTTCAAAATGACTTGAAGGGCAGGAATAGAATGAATAGTTAAAGCTAGCCTCTAACTTTGGCCACGATCACTTCTACTATAAAAATATTAATACGGAGTATATTAAAAATTGATTTGAACATAACTTTAATGAAATATGTGAAAAAATAGTTCTTCAAAAATAACTTTAGACAAATTAATACAAATAGAACCTTAATGTGGACAAATTTGATTAGGGCCATTTTCTCTTTAGTTAATGGAATGGAATGGTCTACATTCTGAACCGATTGAGGCCGGAAGAATTGAATTTAAGGATTTCCATTTTTCTAAAGTGTTTAGGAAAATTAACCCGATTGATAATTGGTCTTATATATGTATATATATATATATACACACTAATTGCACATGTTCATGAGGCCTTTTCAACATATATGGCCCCCACAAGACGTACCCATAACGCAAATTTAGGTTGCATATATCCTTTGATGTCACATGACATGTTTCTCTCTTCTCTCTCTCTCTTCGCCTCTCCTTCTGGGTCATTTGTCCTTACTTTTTTTATCTTCCCAAAGGCCAATGAGGATCTCCGTGTTTACTCAAAAAACATACTGGTTTCCATAGATCATGCATGTTGGTGCATATAATTAGTACTATACCCAAGATTCAACTCTCAATGTGGTACACAATATATAAAGCAATGGATGGAGTTAGCCATTTAATTTATCACCACAAAAACACTGACAATCAAGCTGATATATATATAAAAGGTTCACTCACCATTTGTCACAGAGTTGATGGTATTTTGAAAAATCGACCATTGGATATATTAGATAATCTTCTTATGTATGTTATGTCTGTAAAAAATCACAGTGACTAGACAATCAGTTTTCAAAATACAGTTCGTGAAACATTCTAACAGTATTTACCGTTGAATGCTATAATAATTGTTTAACAATCTCTATTTTGAAAACCGACCGTTGGATCATTGTGAATTTTGGGAGACATGACATACATAAGAAGATATCTAATCCAATGGTCGGTTTTTCAAAATACATATCGCGGTGAAAAGTGGATCTTAAATTAAGTTTAAGATCCGGAACTTATTGGATCATTTCTATATATATATATATATCATGCAATTCCAATGGGGACTGGGCTTTAGAAATTGCAGATAAAATAACCATATATATTTGTCAAGCACGAAAAGTGTCCATATGGTACAGTTGATAATGATATGAAAAATAATAAAAGGTTGGCCGGTAATGTGATTATGGGCGTGCATGGCTCCCAAATTAAGAAAGACCCCACTAGATTGACCCAAATATATATCCAGAACAACTCACCATATCTCATGCATGTATCATTTTCATATATGTAATTGAGAATATTTTGATTTTGTACCCAATTAAACAAATAATAAAATTTGGACATTTTGGGTCCATCTATCATATCGTGGTTGTTGTCAGATTGCCGTCCAAAAAGAAAATCTGCAATGTCACCAATGTGTTCTTGCACCCAGCTGTACAAAGAAAGTTGATTGCATGGATCGATCATGCGTAACAGTTGATTTTTTGGTTATCATATATTATATTAATGAATGTTATGGGTCGGTACTAATGGAGAAAGTAGATCGATCGCTAAAAGAGATTATGTAAATTAAAACCAATGGATTGTCAAGATCAAATTAATATATGGTAGATGATGGCAATGTGATGCAAGGAGCCAAAAAAGACAGCCTACAAACATACCTTTCAGAATCATGAAATTGCATTTTCCTTGTTAGGGTCAATAATCATAGTTTTCAATTGTCAAATCTTTGGTTGATTATCCTCTGGACTAGATTCTTAAATCACCAGCTTTTCATTAATTAATATACTAAGGTTTCTAATTTCAATTCAATCTTTTTCAATTTGATACTCTGGATTTTTTTTCAATGGTCAGTAAAAAGTAGTTTTTATATATATATATATATATATAGAGAGAGAGAGAGAGAGAGAGAGAGAGAGAGAGAGAGAGTAATGATATAGCTAGTCAACTAATGCTGATTTAGATCTAAATCAGCTAAGCATTTATGTGTATTGGATCATCTCATCGATCATTTAAAAAAGCCTCCATTCATGAGATGATCCAACGGCCATAAGTGACTTAGATCATATATATATATATATAAAAGTATCTTTTTAATTCAAATTTTAGAGTTGTACTACATATTCCTTAAATTTTACCGCCTCTCCTTATTGATAAACAGTAAAACTTACTACATGAGTAGCATTTAATTAAAACTTAGGTTCCGTTTGCATTAGCTTTTTTAAAAATTATTTTTGAAGTTTAAAATTTCATTTCATTGAAGAAATAAACTGATAATAACTTTTACACGACTTTAGAAGTGATGCATGGGATGATGACAAAATTTTCATTCTGGAAGAGGATTTTAGCAAAAGTTTGATATGTGATGGAAAATATGGTTTCAACATGACTTTAAAGAGATGTGTGAAGAAATAGTTCTTCAAAAATAATTTTAAAAAGCCTAACGCAAACAGAAACAGGCCTTTAATAAGAAAAAGACAAGAACAAAAAAGCTTCAAATACCTTACTGTTTATAATAATCTCAAGCAAGCAATGTTAACAATCTAATGACCTATAACATTATGTTTCCTGTATTATTTTCTTTAATTAATTTTTAAATAAAATGAATATTTTTGTTATATATTTTATTCACAAATGGTTGCCTAATTTTCAAAAAAATTTATCATTGTTTAGGAAGCACCATGATTAGAGCTACAAGAAGTTTATGTAAATATAAATAATAAATAAATAAAAAAGATGAAGTAGAAGAAGAAGAAAATCCAATGCAAGACTTCCAAACCAACTAAGCCGGCAACTTCTTTGCCCTTTTTAATATTTGGTATTAATAATAATAATAATCAAAGTGATACCTGGATATATAGCTAATATTAATTAGTAAATGGCTCATTTTGATTGGTGAGGGTACGTGTATGGAAGAAAAAGTTCAGATTAGATTAGATCTAAGGGTTGAATCCCTCCGATATAACTTAAAAATCAATAACTAGCTCCTAATTACAATTAGGCGGCATCGATCAATAAACACAGAAAGGATGTAAATTAATTAACCTAGAAACCCATAAACAAATACATCCTTTCCAATAAAATTATATTTTCAATTCGATGGAAGGCGAAAATCCTTTTACGAATGCCTTGATGAAACTAATTGCAAAATGAAAATTAAATAATTAAAACTCATCGAACACATATATTAATTTTGATACACATGAATAATTCACTAATTAAAATCCATCAAGTAATGACAATATATGGAGTATTTTATAACATCGTTGTATACTTGATCGGTGCCCATTAATCACAATCCGTAAAATTATTTCATGTGCCTGTTATATATAACCTTCTAGACACATATATAACACCTATCATGTGCATGTTACGTGATAGTACTATGTGTTTAGGAGATTATAGACAGTAGCGGAACCAGGAGTAAAGTCTTGGAGGGCCAAGCTCCTGACCAATCTTTTCACATCCTGCACATATCATATATTGTATACATATATATATAAGGAAAATAAAAGGCATGGCCCCCCTTGAAAATGGCTGGTTCAACCCCTTATTATAGAATAATTTTTCATTCACAAGAGTGAGAATAATTTTGGGAAGCATTTTTTCGTATTGTGTAACTTATAAGTCCAATAAACTACCTTTAGGTAACAAAGAAATTATATAAAAAGGAAAGAAGATGAGGCCTTACATAGTTACATGGACCACAAGTGCTGCACCAATGGTCTCTGCGGTCAACAATTCCTCAATTTAAGCTCACTTCTTTTGCATAACAATTTCCAGTAAGATCCTATTTAGATTAGTTTTTGCTTAAAATCATTTTTGGAGGGCTATATTTCCACATTTCTCTTTAGAATTATGTTTAAACAATCTCTTTATATATCGCTTCTCAAAAAAAAAAAAAAAAAAATCTCTTTATATATCATAATAATTTTCTTACTAGAAGTGAATTGTGGTAAATTTGAAAGGGGACCACCTTTAGTCAACCATGCATCCTATATCCCAATATGACTGCTAAAAGTACTTAATATCATTGTTTTAAAACTTGGACTGTTTATCGAACCGGAAAAATTACCGGGTTAAGAGTCAACCGGGTTGAACCGTGATGTCATAAATATATTATTTATTTATTAGAATAAAAGCAGTAAATGATTCAAAATATAATTTTTTTTAAAATATTTGTACAATCAATTCATATATTTGAATTTATGTGCAGTCATCAAAATTGAAAATTGATAATTACTATTGATCAATCTTTATCATATATATTTTTTAAAATGCAAGATAAGAATATTGTATTATTAAATTAGGTGCTTGGACTTCTTTTTGCTATTTAGAAATTTTTTTAGACTAATTTGCCTTTTTAGCCTTCTTGACTTCAAGAGATTATTAAAAAAATTTGGACTATTTTAGTCATTTTAGCATCTCAAAAAAAAAAGCAGAAGAAGAACGGGTTGACCGGTTTTTTAATCGATTCAACCGCAGGGTTGACCGGTTTTTGACTTAAATGAGTTTTTGTGGGTTAAACCAACCGGAGAGAGGACCGGTTCCTGGTTCAACCGGTCAATCCGGTCCGGATTTAATAACATTGCTTAATATCGTCCTAATATCTTAAATCAACTAAAATGTTGAGTTATAAAAATGATTTTAGGCAAATCTAAAACAAATGGGACCTAAATTTTGAACTTTGGCTTTAACCGGCCATGAATTTAATATGAAATTACCCATTCGATCCATTAGTACCCAAAATAAATTAAAGGTAAAAACTTATTTACAACATAATTATGTCATAGAAAAACAGTTTGAAAGGATAATGAGTGTGAACACAAAAGTTACCTAGTCATTTATTTATTTATTTATTTGGTAAATAAAGTTACCTAGTCATTGACAGTACACAAAGGTTAATCTTGACAGTGAAGATTTGGATTGTCTAGTAGAAATTAACCAGTCTTCTGGGTGAGGGACAAGTCTTCATGTTCGTGGCATTTGATTTTTTGAATGGTTGGTTCATCTCCAAACAACTACCCTTGTTAGCGTGTCTTGTTCCAAATGAAGAGGGACAGGGACAAGGACAAGGACAAGAACCGAACAGAGAAGAAATAGAATGGCCAATGTAATCAAACGTACATTTCTTTTCACTAACCTCCTCTAATCTTGGGGTACGGTTGAACCATGGTCCAGTCTTGGACTCTTGGTTCTACCTTTTTCATCACCTAGGCTCAGCTCCATTCTCTCTCTCTCTCTCTCTCTCTCTCTCTCTCTCTCTCTCTCTCTCTCTCTCTCTGTTATATGAACATGATTACACGAGTTTAATTTGGTTCAATAGTTCATGTCTTGTCCTTTATGAGATGAGATTCCTAATTCTTTTCCTCATAGACGAAGATATATTTGCTCATTTGTTGCTTCCTCTCTCCAGGGCCGGCCCTGAGATTAGGGGGCCCTAAGCGAACTTCCAAAATGGGGCCCTACGTAGTACATAATGACACAAATTTTTTTTTATAACTATCAATTCTTATTATTGTATTTGTTAGTACACATACAAAGTTTGATGGTGCATATCACTACTATAATCATTTAGTAAAAGAAAATACAATTACAAAAAAAGAGATTGAATAGAAAAACATACCGGCTCAATTTCACTATCTTCATCCACAAAGTTTTCATTCTCAGTCACATTCTGATATTTTTCAGTCAAAACTTCTTTAATTAAACTTGAAGCATCTGTTTGTTTATTACTAGTAATAAACTTGTCAAGAGCTTCTGCTTGAGATTTAATAAATTTTTATATTTTTTGCTTCTTTTTCCATTTTTCATGTCCAGAAATATAATTTCTACTAGGAGGGCATAATTATATGATCAAATCTAAAACAAGAAAGAAATTAAAAATCAATTTACTTCTCTAAAAAATTTATAAGAAATTTTCAATATTTATATATCAAAATTTATTTCTTATATGATAATGTTTCGATTAAAAAAAAAAAATAGTAATACGAAGTTAATACAAAAGCACGTCTAAACTCCTAAATCAAAATCTAAAAATCTCACTTTCATAACAAAGGGCAATAATATACTATAATACCAAGCAAATATAAAGTCCTAATTCCTAAATTAAAATCCTAAATAAAAAATTTAAATCCCATATCAAATAAATAATAATAATAAATTTTGGGGCCCCTTAAAATTGGGGGCCTCAAGCAATTGCTTTAGTTGGCAAAAGCCAAGGGCCGGCCCTGCCTCTCTCCATGAGAACTAACCATTAAGCCTCCCAAGCATGAGAATCAGTGTGGGCTTGCACTTAATTCATCTTTGAACATTATAAAGACTTTAATAGAAATATGGTAGACAAATTAAAGAAAAAAAATTGCTATATTTTTTAATACCAGTTAATGTGACAATACGATAAAGTCTCTGTATTCATAAATTTCAAAAATACACGAATCCAGAAGCTCTACGATATTGTCACGTCAGGTGGTATTAAAAATATAGTAAAATTAAATGTATATTAAAATTTGGGAATTTGGGTTTAAGACAGTTGGATCCAGCTATATACTTGAAGGATTATATGGATCTTTTGTGGTGGTGACTCTTAGCCGACCGTTCGACCCACAAAATCCATTTGGAAATTCCCAAAAATTTTCTTGGAA